>CM037868.1:1121048-1310720 GCA_021292105.1 Anadara kagoshimensis
TCCAAAATTAACCTGGATATTTTTGACGCCCAATAGTTCCATGTTCCTTTAATTAAATTTTTATTTTATACACGTAACGAGTGTAGCTAGCTAAAAAGGAGGTGCTTACCCTTCCTTAGTATCCGGCTTCACATATTTCGTGGAAGTTCTCATATTTAGATTAATTTCATCAGTTTTCAAAGTTTATGTGGTGATTTGGACATGGACAGGCACATTGCATGTTTGTGTTAGATATAATGTCACGTGCTGATTTTGAATTTTATAAAAAAAATGCATCCAAAATCAGCACATGTGTGCGCTATTAAGTTGTAAGCGCCCTCTGTAGCGGCCAAAGGCTGTCTACTCTTTTTCGAATTCTAAGGAGGTGTCTTTAGCGTGCACTGAGACATGGGACCTCGGTTTTGAGTCTCATCCAAAATGCTATTCTAGTACTTTAAGCTTTTTACTAGTATTGACAGGAGATGAAAGTCATCTCAGAAAATTTCAAAGTCCCGAGTGTGGTTCGAACCTACAACCCTTGACTTAGAAAGCCGGCGACAGTACAACTCTGCCATGCTCGCCTATGGTTTAGGTCATTAGTGTGAGATAGTAGTAGTTTATCTTACCACAAAACCGGACAAATGTCCTGCTGTAAACTTAATATTAGAAAGAAAACATTGCTTAAAATATCATAAGTACTGTTAGTCGAATTTGTCTGCTCTTTTTCTGGGTCTTAGTGGCCGGGCGGTTTAAAAGCTGCGGCGACTTGTGGATTACATCGCATCATGTCATTTAATCGGCACTGCGGTATCCTGTGCTATACCAGAAATGAACGACTCGATATAAGTAAAAGAATCTTGACGTAAAAAACATTATTATCCATATACATGTAGTTCTCTCTGTATCCAACTGCCATTTTCTTGTTTTGTTTTTGAGGATGTAAATAGTCTAGAATCACAAAGTGCCACTCTCTCTCTCCTCTCTCTCTCTCTCTCTCTCTCTCAAACATATCCCCCTATTTTTCGTTCAAAATATGTAAATATAATGATAGTGATAATAGTGTTTCCGACTTTTCTAAGGTATGCGGAAATGTTATTCCGTTTTTTACATCCGACTTTAATATCTATTTAAACGTTAACAAATACGTGGCAGCTGTCGTACCTGGTTGCAATTTGTTTTTCATCGCATCAGACAATTTTCATCTATATACCATATACCATTTTTGGATGTATAAAATGATACAATGATAAAATTTGAAAAAGAAGAGAGAAAAAAGATAAAAAGGTATATGACATAAAACTTAAAATCATAGAAAAATAGATTACCCTTTTCAAACACAAATTTTAGATCTAGTGTCATATACCATTTTTTGAATGTATTTTATGATTAAATTAAAAAAATGGTATATGACACTAGAAATAAAAAGTCACAGGCGCTTTTGGTTGAAATTCACAATGTCGCAGAATCGCATCACATTTTTTGTAATTTATTTGTAATTCTTAACATATAACATATGTTTGATTAAATAAAATATTGTTCAAAATTAATAGAGACACATATTAAGTTTACAATTCAAACGTCAGGACGAAGTTGTTCGAAGCTTGATTAGCTTAAATTAGTGATTAACAGAAAATGAAAACATAAATACAAATTAAAAAAACACTATCGAATTGTTTTTTGTTTTTTTTTTTTCGTTTTTTTTTTTTCAATGTGCTTTATTTTGATGGAATTTTTATTCATTTTGTACATTTCAACTTTAAGTTTACAATATATCTGTAATTATGAAAAATTCAAATTTTAACTAATCAATTGATTAAACTAATCAGGATTCGAACAAGTGCCCCCAGTTGAAGTAGGCGACGTACCGATATAAGTGAAATTATTTTGACTTTGTTAAAGTTATGTACTAACACAAAACTCACTGGGTTTTTTTTTAATTTATTTGTTGCATTTTAAAGCACGTGTAACAATTACTCGTTTCTCTGTTTTAACAACTAGTTTTGAAAACAAAGAAAACCCACAGATAACAATAAAAGAATTTTTGAAAAAAATAAATTCTTAAAATGTAATTAAATGAAACGTGAGAAAGTGTTAAGCACGAACGAACGAGAATGAACATTCTAAAGACTTGAAATTGATCTGTGGTCTCTTAAAACTTTAGCCTCGTAAATAATACGTTCTTCTTTAAAATAATGCCTTAAAAATAGGAACTTATTACGAAATCTTACGATGTTTTTGTTTACACGTGAATTAAGTCATTAAATCCTCAAAATTTTATTTTTCTAATTCTTAACTCGTTATATGACCGTGTTTACAAGACAGATTTACTCTAAAAATTATTTTGAAAATAATTTAGTTTCCCTTGCATTGGTAATTTTATAATTATACATTTAAATGTATGGTATTCTGACAGTACGTTATATATGTTAGAATGTGTTATTTCAAAACGTAAACAAGTGCTGATACTCTCAGCTTAATTTTCTAGTTTATTTCATTTTCGTGTAAATTTCGCGATGGTAACAAGAGGGTTGGCGTAAAACCAACATGAGATGAAAATTAAACTTTCTCGAATTTTGTACATAAATAGGCAGCATTTACACTTATTTACATCCGACCACGCGAAAATAGAATTCGCTTATGAATTAAATTTTTGTTACTCGCGAAAAATTAACTGACGCTAAAACTTTCAGTTTACAGCATTTCAATTTATACAAATTCGAGAAAGCTATATAATTATGAAATTATGTTATTTGATAAATTTACTGGAGTTTGATGGCAAATTGGAATAATTTTTTTAACAACGTGTGAAATAGAGTTTTCCTTTTTTTTTTTTTTTTTTTGATAATTTTCAAATTGTTCTCCTCCGAGGACTAGTCTCTGAACATAATCCCACTGAATCTAGTGTAACCTTTACTAGTTTTTATAAAAGTGGCCCTCTGATGAGGAGAAAAAGGCAAAATTTGGAAAATTGTGTCAATGCATCGTGATTGTACGGTGTACAGTTATTTTACAATTATAAGTAAATAAATGCGTTTAAGATTGGTCGATTTAATGAATGGAGGTTTACGTGCTTCCCAATCAAGAATATTTCATTTATATCACAAGGCGTCACCCGCTATAGTAGAATGGCAGAAATTTTTACTTTTGCTGTGCCCTCAGTTCAATGTGCTGAGAGGGTTCTTTAACGTGTCACGTCTTCCATGATACGGGACATCGGTTTTTATGGTTTCTTCCGAAGAACCCCGTGACTTGCATTTCTAAATGCCGAGTGCTTATTGAAAGAACATTCACTACACAATTTCAAGTCTTAGTCAAATGCCGACAGGGGTTTAAACCCACCACCTTCCACATACGGAGCGAGCAATCTACCAAATGGGCTACCGTAATGATAAACGCATGTACTCGTACGTTACTTAAAAGAATTAAGTAGATACAAAATATATAAGAGGGTCACACCCACTTCACAAACAGCGTTTAGTAATATAACAGTTTACCCAATAAAACAATTACAAATCTCTATATATACCAACATGAAGGTAATAATACCCGTCTTAGGTCGAATTAATAATTTATATATCCGTACATTGGTAGACTATTTTCTGTTTAGTGTCGGTTCATAATCCGTGAAAAAAACGATGACATGTATATTAATGTTTTGCAAATGTTTAAATTCACATGTTATTATTAATAACAACCCATGTACATGCTTTGGGTCCGTCTCGAGAGCGGGGGTTGGGGTCTCAGTGATCCCCGGTCAGGTCATACATGTACTCGTTTTGTTTGAATTAAAGAGAAATGTTCCCTCGCGTGGATATAAGGGTACATAATATCGAGTGGTTCACTGGGACGGGTATTCATGTAATGTGATTGGGGAGTGGTGCAGGAATGCTTGTCTGTGGTGTAATAACTCGGTTAGCTAGCACCTTAAAATCGACCTGAGCGAATTTGGACGCGGAGAACATTACAAAATATCAATTATTACACCATTATTACACCACACGCATATGACTCAACATTTATCTGTATCCATGGTGGCGCAGTTAGCATTGGTAATCTCGGGAAATATCCAAGCCACGTTCGCTGTTATCCAAGTGCCGCTATCAGCAATGGTAATCTCGGGAAACATCCAAATCACGTTTGCTGTTATCCAAGTGCAGCCATCAGTATTGATAATCTTTGGACCATCCAAGTCACGTTCGCTGGTATACAAGTACTGCCACCAGCAATAATCTTTGAAAACACCTAAGTCACGTTCGTCTTTATCCAAGTATTGCCATTAGCAATGGTAATCTCGGAAAACATCCAAATCACGTTCGTCTGTATCCAAGTATTGCCATTAGCGAGGGTTATCTCGGAGAACATCCAAGTCACGTTCGTCGGTATCCAAGTACCGCCATTAGCTTAGGAAATCTCGGGGAATGTCCAGATCACGTTCGTCCGTGATCATCAACATAGGTAATAGTGGGGAACATGCAGTCACGTTCGCATGGAAAGTAATGATTGGAACAACAAAACGCTAGAATGCAATGTCATTGAAATGTGACTTTACTGTCTACAAAACAAAAATGGTTGTTTGTGAAATCATGATTACATGATAATAATAACGTGGTTGAAATCAGATTTTTCTGTCGATTTGGAAATGTTTGAAACGATTTTAAAAATACCTTTGTGTATACCGATAGTAAATATCACAAGATATGCCATTAAATCATATATAATTCTATAATCGGAATGTGTAATTGTTAACAAACAGTTGGTATAGGTAAACAACTTTGACCTGTCCGTTTGACCTTTAATTTAAACAGATTTATGTAACTGAAAGGGGTCTTGCGTGTAAGTTTCGTCTAGATATGATGTGAACACTGCATATATATGTATTAACTGTGAATCGTATCGGGTATGAATATAAATATTACTTAAAGTCAAACGGACAGGTCAAAGTTGTTTGGTTTTATATATCAAGATATACTTATATGTATACTTATTTTTATCTGAAAAGTAATAATTCAGCTACGATACGTTGAATATTAAAATGACAAATTATTAATTGGATAAAAAGACTAACCTTTAAATGGAGAGAGAGAGAGAGAGAGGGGGGGTCTATTGTCTCCGTTTTCGCAACCGTTCCTTCATTCCGTTACTTTAATGAAGCTAAGTTTTTATGAAACTTAAAATACAAATAATTTTCGTTAGAACCAGGATCACAGCTTAAATTCGTGAATATCGAAAAAAATCAAACGTGTCGGCTTAGTTAAGGAATCTTAGTTAATCTTTTGTTTTGAAACTTTGGAAAGATTTCTAAGTTAGCTAAAATTGAATAAAAAACATGTCTTCAATTCTTTGTTGATATGACGCCCACGAAAAGCTACATTTGAAACTTAATGACAAACGTGATTACTTCAATTTTCTATTGTCAACTTTCCTTTTCTTTGTAGCCTGCTTAAAGTGTATTTGTTTCCCAATTAATATGGTGTGGTAGAGCTTGTTTCCACTACGGTTACTTTGTACAACGAAGCAGGCTACTTGCAAATAAACTGTTGACTCATGGATATTGCAATCCTAGGTTTATCAAGGCCCTCAAAAAGTTTTATGGCCGTCATCACAGTATTGTTGATAAGTTTGATGTCTGTTTCGACAATTGCCCTGGATATATTTGACGTCACATAGTTCCATGCTCCTTTCACACAATTTTGATAAGATACGTGACAGGTGTAGCTAGTTAAACAGAAGGTGTTTACCCTTCCAGAGCACCCGGTCTCACTTCCTTGGTGGAAGTTCACGTGTATAACTAACTTGCCAGTTCCAAAGTTTTTACTTTGCTTCTGGATTGTGATCCAGACATGGATTAGTATGTTTGTTTTTGATAAGTTTGACCTGGCCGTTTGACCTTTAATATGACTGTTAAACGACTGTATCTGTCATATACCAATTTTTTAATTTAATCATAAAATACATTCAAAAAGTGGTATACGACAGTAATGTATTTTATGATAAAATTCAGAAAGTGGTATATGGCATATACATTGTATATAGGGGTTATATAACGTTGAAATATGTAATACTGGTGACCGGGTGTATATGGTACTTAAGCATGGTGTCTTTCCTAACTCAAGCAGTCTATTAGCCCACTCAACTATTCAAATTAAAGGTCAAACGACCATGGTCAACTTCCGGTAGCTCAGTCGGTAGATTGCTCGCTCTCTGAGTTGGAGGTCGTGGGTTCGAGCCCCGACCGGGTCTGACCCAAGACTTGAAAGTGGTAAGTGACTGTTCTTTCGCCAAGCACTCAGCATTGCGAAATGAAACTGGGATGGGAACTTAAAATAAACGAGGTCCCGTGTCACGGTGGGCTTTGCACGATAAAGAACTCTGCTGCATAATACCATCAGCGCAACGCTCAGGCAAAATTTCTGCACCTTCGCCTGTTGCTTGGACGTCTCGATATAAGTGAAATATTCTTGACTGGGACGTTAAACACTATTACTCAACTCAACTCAAACTTGACGCACAACTCCGCTGCAATATTGGGGTAATACGCGGACTTGTTAAATAAATCAATAAATCGCCTAGATAATAGATGTTTTAAATTTTTCTGTTTACTTTTAAAGTGACAGTAAACATGCTATGATAAATGAGAGAGAACATTCAAGATTTACAAATAATTAATCCTGATAATAACATAAGCTTAACTGTCACGTTTCAAGTACAACTTGGTAGTTAATCAAACTATTTAGATTACGTAATCAGCTACATCATGTATTATTCAGACAAAAATAAGTAATATTCATCCTTTTATTTTTTTTTCTCCGTCAATTCCAAAATTTTTGATATCTTGTTTGTTCTAGTGCATGTGTTTTGAAACTTCTTTTATTAATAGCCTGTTTTAAATAAATGTGAATGTTGTCATATCACACACACACAACACACACACACACACACACACACATATATATATATATATATAATATATATATATATTATTATATATATATATATATATATATAATTTTTTGAATGAAATACTAGTATAGAAAAATGTAATCTGACAAGCCATCCAGTATTTTTTATAAATACATCGCTAGACATTAACTGAAGCACCGGTCCGAAAAGTCGGGAATTTTAAAATCAGTCTTAATGCCTGTATGCTTTTCTCCTATCTTTTTTGTCATATTTGATTGTTTGTACGTGTTTTTTGTCGTGACCACTGCGGTAGCTCAGTTGGCAGAGTTCTCGCTCCGTAAGTGGGAGGTCGTGGATTAGAACCCAGACCGGGTCTGACCCTAGACTTGAAAGTGGATAGCGACTGTTCTTTCGCAAAGCACTCGGCATTACAAAATGAAAGTCACGGTTCCTTTGATGTGAATTTAAGATAAAAGAAGTGGCTCAACATGATAAAGAACCCTGCTGTATAATGCCATCAGCGCAACGCACAGGCAAAATTCCTGCACCTTCGCTTACTGGCGACGTATCGATATGAGTGAAATATTCTTGACCGGGACGTTAAACACCATTACTCAACTCTATTTTGTCGCGTCCATACTTTTATAGACTGTTGCCAAGGAAATGGTTTTCGTTTGACAATTTTTGTCGTCTTGTTTAGATGTGCCATTTGTTAGTAGAATGTGTGGTTGAGATCTGTGATAGTAAATTACACCACTGAACGTTTACTTTAATCTTAATGATGTCTCTTCTGTTTTGTCTTGTTTAATTGTTTCATGATTTACTTGTATTGTGTCGTGTTCTTGTTTGATTTAGATGCCGCCAGCAGTCATGTAAACTATATTTGTGACAAACAGCATCGGTACATGTAATGGTTATTGCAATTAAGGTATAGAAATTAAAATTTAAATTTAAACAGCGTGTATTAAAACAAATATTTTAAAGCTACAAAAAGGAAACATATACAGTCCAAACTGGCTTAAAGACCACCTCTATATAAGGGCCACCTGCATATGAATGTCAGTAGAATTATATACAGTCCAACCTGGTTTAAAGACCACCTCTATATAAGGGCCACCTGCATATGAATGTCAGTAGAATTATATACAGTCCAACCTGGCTTAAAGACCACCTCTATATAAGGGTCACCTGCATATGAATGTCAGTAGAATTATATACAGTCCAACCTGGCTTAAAGACCACCTCTATATAAGGGCCACCTGCATATGAATGTCAGTAGAATTATATCCCAACTGTTATTTCTTTATATTATTTGAAACTGCATATAAGGCGATCTTCTCATAAAGGCCACTTTAGGTGGTTACCTTGGGTGGCTTTTATAGACAGCTCTGACTGCACCCTCGTATAGTTAAAACAAATCAACCTACGTGAATGTGATAAGATATTCAGGATTACAAATATTTGATTTGATAAGCAGCGGAGATTTATCTATCACGTCTCAGGAACAAACTGGTGGTCTAGGTTTTTATGTTGTGTTTTTGTTCAAATAAACATTAATTAATTATTGAGAAAAAATATTTAAGGAATTTGATGAGTAACAAACATTTTTTCTATCACGTTTCAAGAACAGCAAGTATAGCTTCTTATTTGAGCATCCGGTCTCACTTCCCTAGGCCTGGTAGAAGTTCACGTGTTTAACCTAATTAGCCAGTTTCAAAGTGTTTACTTTACTTCGGGATTGTTGATTGGACATGCATTGGTGTGTTTGTTTGTTTATTGTGTTGTCAAAAAAAAAAATAATAATAAAAAGAGTATATAAAGCGTTTTCATTCTGGAATTCCTAATATATACATGTACAACTCTAACTTTTAATGATTGTCAAATGGACTTTTAATAAAAAACATTAGTAAAGTTTAGAGCAAAAATAATGTTTTCATTCTGCAATTCCAATACATTTATTAATGTTTCAGAACACGTGTTTTTTAGAACTTGAAAAATTTGTGTTTGTTTCAGAACACGTGCTTTTTAGAACTTGAACATTTTGTGTTTGTTTCGGAACACGTGCTTTGTAGAACTTGAAAATATTGTGTTTGTTTCAGAACACATGCTGTTTAGAGCTTGAAAATTTTGTGCGTGTTTCAGAACACGTGTTTTTTAGAACTTAAACATTTTGTGTTTGTTTCAGAACACTTGCTTTTTACAACTTGAAAATTTTGTGTAGTGGTAGCTTTGTTATATAAATGTGAAAAGTCTTAAAAGATTTTGATGAGTAACAGAGAATTATCGATCACGTTTAAATAACAACTTGGTAATCTAGCTTTTTTGAATTATGGTTAGTGTGTTCTTGGTCAAATATACATTGTTTCAAAAATATAAGTAAAATTAAGAGCACAAATTGTATTTTCATTTTAAATATATATCATCTCATTGTTATAAATATCTGCCTTTAGATCTTGAATATTTTGTTCTATTAAAACTGTCATGTACGTGCTGATTTTGAATATTCATCGATCATGTTTCAAGACCAACTTGGTATTCTATGTTTTTGAGTTATGCTTTAGTTGCAGTGGGAGGTTGTGTGTTTGCTCCCTGGTCGGGTCTGACCCAAGACTTGAAAGAGGGCAGTGACTGTTCTTTGCCAAGTACTCGTCATTACAAAATGAAAGTCACGGTTCTTTCGGATGGGAACTTAAAATAACGAGGTCCCGTGTTATGGCAGGAGTGGCACGATAAAGAAACCATGCTGCCTTGTTGTATAATGCCATCAGCGCAATGCATAGGCCAATTTCTGTATCAGCACAAAGCACAGGCAAAATTTCTGTCTATAGCTGGTGATGTCTAGATACAAATGAAAAATCCTTGACTCGGACGTTAAACACCACTATTCAACTTAATAATAATAATAATAATAATAATAATAATAATAATAATAATAATAATAATTTATTTTATTTAAGTGTCACATATAAAAATTCAATAAAAAACCTTGTAAAATTTTTATATCCGGCCACATGTGGCCTATGAGACACTACATATCGTATCTATAATTAAAATACATGTAAAAAATACAACAAAAATTTACTCATAAAACTTAAAACATTTGATCATATAAATTAAAACATTTTATCATATAAATTAAAACATTTTGATCATAAAATTTAGTTGGACATGGGTAAAAGTAATTACGGTCAAATAATAAATATTTCTAAAAGCTAAGTAATCAAAACAAACATACTTATCCATGTCCGAATCACAATCCAGAAGCAAAGTAAAAACTTTGGAACAGACACGTTAGGTTAGACACGTGAACTTCCACCAGGGAAGTGAGGCCGGATGACTTTCAGAACAGGAATTGGGTTTTCATTCTTAAATTCATGAAAAATGCATGGTTTTTTTTTCTTTTTTTGCTATTTTAAATTGTGTTCTAAGTTCTCAAACAGTGTCTTGTTCATATCATCAACAAAATGTCTATATTCATCAAGAACAAATAGTTAGTCCAGCTTTTTGTGTTGTGTTGTTTTGTGTACTGGGCCAAATATTCGTTATTCAAATTTAAAAAAAAAAGAATGTTTAAAAATTTTGATGAGTAACGGACATTTATCTATCACGTTTCAAGAACAACTGTAGTCTAGCTTGTTTGTGTAATGATATTAGTTGAGTGTTTTCCGAAAAAAAGAAAGATTATTCAGAACAATGTACGCATGCTGTTAAACAACAGTACATGAAAGCCAAAAAAAATATCTACATGTATGGAATATTTAATATTATAATATTATTTAAAATATTTGAAAAATTGCAAAGAACGGGTTGTATTTATAATTAGAACACATTCTTTTAGGCGTTAGACATTGCTGTTTCGTATTACTGGTAAATGCAATCCTAAACAGATTAAAGTAATCCTTATTTTGATTAACAATGACGATGTTATTTTTTTGTTTACTAAGTGTAAGTCCATGTTTTTAGAAATCTTTGTTGTTTCTGTGGTTGTTTTTGTTGTTGTTGTTGTTGTTGTTGTTGTTGTTGTTGTTGTTGTTGTTGTTGTTGTTATATATCAATCAATGTCCAAACCAAAATTCCAAAAGGTTAAGTAAAACCTTTCGTATTAGGTGAAACACGAACTTCCACCAGGGAAGTGGGTGGACCGGATGTGTTTAGCTAGCTAGGTAATAATGCATACTTATTATTTTCAATTAAAAAAAAATAATAAAAATTTGAAGCGTAACAAGGGCTATTTTGAGGCATGACACGATAAAGAACCCTGTTGTATATAACTATCAGCACAACGCACAGACAAAATTTCTGCACCGATAGTTGGCGACGTCTCGATATAAGTGATATATTTTTGACTTGGACAATAAACACCATTACTCAACTCTAAATTAATACAGGAATTTATAATTATTAATTATTGACGTTACAATTTTATACGTTCGTGTTTAAGTTTTTCATATATTATATTTTGGTTTGATAAGAATGGGAAATTTTTCTGTCACGTTTCAAGAACAACTTGGTAGAATGTCGGACTTTTTTGAATGACTTAATTAGTTGAAGGTACACAATACATAATAGAGAGAGAGAAAAAAAAATCAACTAAGAAACATATTATCAAACAATACATATACACTACTGTAAAATGTCATTTTCACTTTTTTGATTTCAAAATTAGAAATATTTGACGAATTGTTTTAAGAACGTTTATTTTAAGGTATGACACAGCTATTGGCCATTGCAATAGAATTTTAAAATCAATTGTTATATTATTGTATTGATTATTGGTGAAGCTATGATTTATGGGTAACCTAAACTGTACAGACCTGTCGAAAGTTTAACATTACATTGTCGAATTAATACCAAGTCGGCAGCTCATCTCAACCATCGTTAACTATAGCTAAACAGTTTATTTTTGGCAGCTGCTATCTATCTCATGGCAGTTTTGCGTGACTAGCTACCTTATCCTTGGTCACTAGTCAACTGAACTTTGATTCGTAGTCTTTTCGTTAGCTAAGTGTAAAACTTTCGACAGGTCTGTTCTTCACTTGGTTTGATAAAAATGGAGATTTCCATGTCACGTTTCAAGAACAACTTTCAAAATTCTGCTTTTTCTTTATAACAGCTCTATAAGGCATCATTCAAAATTGGTTCCATTCAATATCTAATCACCCAATCAAATTATTTACATATTTAAAATAACTGAGTTATGTGCCAGAATTTTCTGTATATTTTTTTAATCAACCATACTGTTAAACAGGTGCATTCTTTTAAATGAGACTGCTTACAATAGTATTGTACAGATTGCATTGGCACTTTGTCTGGTTTGTTATTCTGTTATTTGCAAACATTATTTTAATTGTTGCAATCAAAGAGCAAATTCAAAGATTTTTTTTTTTAATTTTGATCTATATCCAATTTTACTCGCTATTGACGTTTTAAATGGTAAATTTGATAAGATATAAAGGTTTCCTCTCACGTTTCAAGAGCGACCGGGTTTCATTTATATTTTTTATCACGTACATGTATATATTTTAATATCATGTACTTGACCGGGGCTGTGATTGCATACCACGCATATGTCCGGGGCCATGCATGCAATATCACACATATGTCTTGGGGCCGCGAATGCAATGTCACAAAAATGTCCTTGAAGCGTGATAATGATGTCACACACGGACCCACGACTGTAATTATAATCCGAAGATCTATCTCCATTGCTGTAATTTTAAATACCGAATACTTGGCGAAAGAACAGTCATTACACGTACCTATCTTCAAATTTTGCTCAGACTCGGTCGAGATTCGAACCCCGATCTCCCACCATACGGAGCTAGCTCTCTACCAAAGAAGCCGTGTTACGCCACATAGCGGTGTTGCCGCATAAACGTGTTCCAACACGTCTATGTGGGGAATTTATGCGGCAACACCGCTATGTGGCGTAACACGTGTTACGGAGCCGCCGTAGTGTTTCTAGTAGACATTAAATCCGACGATCTCATGTCCGTGTTATTGTTTATTCGTAAAATCGGTCTGTCATTTTTAAAACCCTTGGCGGATCAGGGTAACCGCGGGTTGAAATACCATTTATTATCTATCAACGATGGTATTAAACAAAGTTTTTATAAAAATATATATTTATCCATTATTCAATTATTAAAAGAAGTGTAATGTGTATTAACGACCTGTTAGTATTACAAATTCTAAGTAGGGATAATATTGTAAAGACCATTCAATTTTTTGGACAATTTTAGTATAATTAAAAATTTAAACTGTATAAACACATATTCTGCAGATGAAAAATATTTTTCTTTTTATTTAATATGGATTTAAACCCGTAAAATACAGTACAGACCTGTTGAAAGTTTTTACCATTAAACCGACGAATCTGTGCCGAATTGACATTCGATCTCGACACCTCGTTATCTCGAGATTTATTCAACGGCTGTTATTTTTATGCTTCGGCAACTGTTTAACCACTAGCTTTTCATATATCGACCACTCGGCCTTCGAGCTTGCGATTTTTTTGGTTAGCTTAGTGTTAAAATTTCGACAGTCCCGTACTATACCGGGAGTGTAAAAAGGGGAACGCCAGCATGGTTTGGTGTATTAGTAATCATTAGCGTATTATACAGGTGGGGAGTCGGTTTATATGGGATCAATATATATATATACATGTATATAGGTTTGGCTGCAGTTGAATACTCAACACATGCAGTGCAGTTCCAAACCATAACAAAACACTTAACATATTAACTAGAACTATCACTATACAGTGAAACCTGTCTATTAAGACCACAAAAGGGAATTAGTAAAAATGGCCTTTATCGGATGGTGGGTCGTACATACAGATTAAAATACAGCCAATCATGGCTATCAAGGACACCCAAGGGAACCAGTAAAAGTGGCCTTTTTTAAAGGTGGTCCTTCTATATACAGGATAAAATACAGTCAAACCTGTCTGTAAAAGCTACCAAAGGGAACCATAAGATACTCAATACTTTTATTGGTGTTTTTTCAGTTATAAGGAAAATTCTATACAGAATGATTAATCATTCATTATGATTTTACAATGATAAAACGTCGTTTTTTTAAATTTTTTATATACATATAAAAACTATCCCTGCGTTTCATGTACAATAAATATGAATTACGTACATTGATGTTTTTGCTATATTTTTCAATATTTTTTTACCGTTATCGTGAAATTCGAAAACTATATCGATCGTTCACAAGGTCGACAGACAGACAGACAGACAGACAGACAGACAGATAGATAGATAGATAGATAGATAGATAGATAGATAGATAGATAGATAGATAGATAGATAGAAAGATAGATAGATAGATAGATAGATAGATAGATAGATAGATAGATAGATAGATAGATAGATAGATAGATAGATAGATAGATAGATAGATAGATGTAGTCGGTGTCCGTGTGGTACTTAGCATATGTAAATTCAAAAATGAATGTTAAATAAACCAGATTCAGCATTTTACCAAAACTGACTTGCAGTTAGTTCAACTCATCTCATGCTAGATCGTCGATTATAAATATTGTTGACTTACATTGGATATGTTCATCTAGTCGGTCATATGTTCATATTGTCAATGTATATGATCTTAACTAAAATTGCTGACCATGTTCAGTATTATTGGAGATGTTCATCTAGCCAGTCATATGAAATTTTCAATTCAAGTTTTTAAATGTGACTTAGGGATTAAGTAATGGCGGTTTGTATGTAAGCGATCACAAACCTGCAAGCAATCATTATTTATTTATTTATTTATTTATTTATTTATTTTGTAAAATTAAATCACATACGCCCATGTCTGGTTTGATTGGCGATGTTCATCTAGCCGGTCTTATTCAATGCACACCTTTACTATATCAGAATATCCAGACACTATACAGCATATTACAGTTATAATGTAAGAGCGTGTCATTAGCACAAAACTCCAACAAATTAGACTTTTTTATAAATTTTGAATTGTAAATGATAACTTTCAAATGCTTCAAATAATTAAAACTCGCTATAAGCTGATGATTTTTTTTAATCTTGAACGTGTTTGACCTTATTTAGTCTAGTTAATCCGCGTATATCGGATAGTACAGTGGTTTTATTGCATTATTACAGCGAATTAATTTTCAATTCCACTTTAAATAGTTTTGTTGCTTATCAAAATAAAATAACAATTAATATCTAATTCCGACTAATATCAACTCCATATATTTTGCACAGTCATCGTTATAAGCACATATATTTTCATTAATCTTTTAACCTTCCTATATATAGTTGCACTTTAAGGAATCCGGTTACTATACATTTCATCTCTGTTTCCACTTTGATTTTTATAAGGTTATGACTTATTATTTTTATCCACATATACATTTGAACCTAGGTTTCCATAAATCGAAAAAATAGAAGACAAATTTCTAATAAAAAACAATTAAAATGTAGTATACTTTTTTAAATTATTTATCATAAATTAGCTTAATATGTTACTTTTTTAAAGAATTTTTTTCAGTCCTTTTGGGTTTATTTTCAACACTTTGAAAAAAATTGGTTTCACAATTTTGGTCCAAGCACTACTGGTGAGAAATTGTACTTTTTTAAGGTTGCTTTCAAAGGACCCCGTGATTTTCATTTATAAAGAGCGAGTGCTTGACGAAATAACTACCTTTTTTCAAGTCTTGGTCAGAACCCAGCCGGGATCGAACCCACAACCTCCCACGTACATGAGATATTATACAAAATTGTATCTCTAGGTAAAGAATAAAGATCCCCCGCCAGCAGGTTCTTTTTTATAACTCCCAGAAAAATGAACAAACCAACTCGGGCTAATGATATGTGCATCTCCTATCAATGTTGATGCTTTGCAACAAGTTTTGTGAAATAGTGCTTCGTAGTTTTGGAGAATTTGTGCAGACAAGAATTTCGGACGGACGGAAGGACTTTCTTTGAAAGGAGGGGTTTAAAAAAATCAATATTAAAGCAGTTATTTGGTAGATAATTAGAGTTGTAATCGTGACTTTAAAGCTACAAGGAATGTCTTGCCAATACACCGTGTCCGCCTATTTACCTGATCAGTCACTCGTACCTGCCGATAATTAAACAAGGTTGTTAATTAACAATGACTTTCACTTTTACAGTTCCTTACTGGCAGGTGTTTCTCGTTAAAGCAGGTGTTATTTATTTATTATTATATTGGTCAGCAAAAATTAAAATTATCTTTATATATTATAACACCAAAATAAAAATTGATACCATGGTCAATTTTAAATTTACAAAAAATTGAAAATAAAAAAAAACAATTAACACGCTCTTATGAACCAAATCTGATTTAAATTTCTTTATTTTAGGTTATTTCAGCTTAATAAATATTTAATGTTTAACAGTAACATAAATTTAATCCCCAATAAGATATATGTAATTATTTTGCAAAGTCATTGCTGTTAGCAGACATTTATTTTAGACATTTCCCGCTTAAGGCGGCGTACAGTACATGCAAGTCGAAAATTTAACATGCATTCATTCATTCATTCATTCATTCATTCATTCATTCATTCATTCATTCATTCATTCATTCATTCATTCATTCACTGATTTATTTCAAAATAAATAACCCAGCCACTCTGAGAGTGGAACATGGGGGCATGTTACAAATATGCAAAAGCGATCTGGTAAGATACATTATATATATATATATATATATATATATATATATATATATATATATATATATATATATAACACATAATATATTATTTATAATACATTATGCTATGATACCTACAGTAAATTATATATATGTAAAGTAAATACATTACATCAACTAACGCGTTAGTGCCAAATCGGCAGCTAATCCGCGCCACTCGTTAGCTATATCTCTGTCATATACCATTTTTTTAATTTAATCATAAAATACATTCAAAAAATGGTATATGACAATACCATTTTTTAATGTATTTTATGATTAAATTCAAAAAAATGGTATATGACATCTCGACAACTGCGGCTTGTCAGTCTCTAGATGTCCATATCGACTCCTTTTTCTTAGCTGAGCGTTAAACTTTCGACAGGACTGTACTGTATGGTATATTTAAACACTGTTTTATAATTAACGTAACGTGTGTTTTCTGTATTAAAATAAATTAAGTGACAATTTGCTACATAACATTTCAAAGATATTCAAACAACATAAAATATAAAAACTGCAAGACCAACTGTCCCATCGACGGTCCACAAGACCCATCCAACAGAAATCCGGCCAACCACAGAAACACAGACTAGCTATAGCAAACCACAAACTTAGCCGACCATGGCCAATCGACCAACTGACTGCCAGATTTTCCATCAGACTGACAGCCCATTCCGTATGGAAGTCCCATTTTAAATTTTCGTGCGTTGGAAGAAACACAAGTGTTTATCGTCCATCCGACACAGAGGACATAAAAGTTTAAAATAGTATGAAGACGGCGATGTCTCGATATAAGTGACCGAAATATCTCGCTGTGTTATAATAAAGATGGTGACGAGTCGTTCTAAGTGAATAATTTCCCTTGCTGTGTTATAATAAAGATGGTGATTTATCTATATAAGTGAACGATTTCGGTTGTTGTGTTATAATAAAGATGGTGACGTCTCGATATAAGTGAATGATTTTGCTAACTGTGTTGGAATAAAGATGGTGACGTCTCGATATCAGTTAATGATTTCGCTTGTTGTTTTAAAAATAAGATGGTGACGTCTCGATATAGATGAATGATTTCGCTTTCTATGTTAGAATAAATTAAACAAAATTATATATATCATCTACCTGATACCGAAAATATAAATATCTATATATAAAAGATGATAGATGGGTAAAAAACAGATAAAGTATAAGTACAGTGCAGACCTGTCGAAAGGTTAACACTGGATCAGCAAAAAGGGATCGAGGCCCAACTACTGAGTAGGTCAGGCCTCGGTTTCACAATCATTCCTTAACTAAGATTCTCTTTAATCTAAATCTGGCAAATTTCAAATCTTAATATGTTGCAAAAGATATTTAGGAATTCAAGGTGTCAATTGGAAGATCACTTAAAAATTATAACATCTGGCCCCGGTTTCACAATCATTCCTTAGCTAAGATTTTCCTTAACTTAAATCTTGCAAAATTTCAAATCTTTATAATTTTGTTAATCTTCAAGATTTTTAGGTATTTAATGTGTCATTTGTAAGATCACTTATATATTAAAACATTTACATAAGTTTTGACAAAAATATTCACCAGTAGTTTCAAAAAAGAGATTACAAAAATTTGCTAAATTTAAGTTAAGGAAAATCTTAGCTAAGGAATGATTGTGAAACTGGGGCCTGCATTTAGTTTCCTAAAAATACATCCAACAGAAACTGACAAAATTTGTAAAATTTAAGTTAAGAAAATCTTTGATTGTGAAACCTGGGCCTGATGTGGATAGCTAGTGGCCGAACAGCTGTCTAATGTTACATACATGCACATGTTTAGAAGCCGCCGAGAAACTTGCCGAAGAATATCTAATAAGGGACCAAAATGAGATGACAATTCCGCACCAATTTGTTAGCTTAATGTTAAACTTTCAACAGGTCTGTACTGTAATTCGTTAGCTTAATGTTAAACTTCCAACAGGTCTGTACTGTAATTCGTTAGCTTGATGTTAAACTTCCAACAGGTCTGTACTGTAATTCGTTAGCTTAATGTTAAACTTCCAACAGGTCTGTACTGTAATTCATTAGCTTGATGTTAAACTTCCAACAGGTCTGTACTGTAATTCGTTAGCTTGATGTTAAACTTCCAACAGGTCTGTACTGTAATTCGTTAGCTTAATGTTAAACTTCCAACAGGTCTGTACTGTAATTCATTAGATTAATGTTAAACTTTCGACAGGCCTGTACTGTAATATTAGAGTAAATACTACGTGATGTTAGCTGATCTGGAACGCTGAACACTTAATGTTTTGGTCATGTTACAAATATGCCTGTCACCTATTGAACGTATCACTTCAAAAAGGCCATCCTAATGCTCCATCTACTTATTGTTATAACATTCATCATCATGTGATTCACAATCTTTATAAATATAGAAATACTTATAGAACAGACCTGTCGAAAGTTTAACACCAAGCTAACGACCATGGAGTCGGTTAAAGATGCGACACCAGTTCGTAAGCTTGGTGTTAAATTTTCGTCAGGTATAAAAACCTATATGGTACGCCACAATCACTTTTATTACTTAATTCACATTATGTATACGTTATCCACTTTAAGGTAATAAAAGTGATTTTGGCTCACATTATCAAAACTAAATTATCGAGGTACAGTCAACAAGGGACTGAGATCGATGAGCTGTTCGTTAGCTTAGTGTTAAACTTTCGACAGGTCTATACCGCATATGGACATGCAATAAGAAAAAAACTTACCAGCGGAAAGTTAAATTTTGAATTGTGAATAATTGATTGTTACCATGATGAATGAAAATAAAGTAGTATGTTTTAATGATGAAATATTAACTAACTACAGTACAGAGCTGCCGATAATTTAACACTATTATAACGAACTCTTGACGAATTCGCCGTTCATCTCATCGTCTCTTTAGCGACATCTCGACAGCATTTCGGCAGCTGCTATCTTGTTTCGACAACCTTTCGGTCACTAGCTTTCCGTATCTCGGTCATTCGACATCTGAGCTTCTGAGCTTCGGTTTCATTTTAACGGCGTTAGTCTCTCGTCAGGTCTGTAGCCGACTGATTACGTAACTTGAAAGAGATTTTGGGAAAAAAAGCCAATGAATAAAGCATAAACTTCCGTTTTAAAATAAATCTTCAAAGACATGCTTTAAGGTGCAGTTCTACAGAGTAGTGGTACATATACACGCAACACAAAGATCAATTACATGGTAGACATTTCTAGATTTCCACCAGCTAAAATAACAAGCAAATTCAGTGAATTTGGACCCCCCGCCGGCAGGTTCTTTTTCAGTCAACGGGCCATAACTCCAAGGCGAGTGTCTGGCTAAAGAATGACCTGTTTCTTCCTATGTTAAAACTATGGATATAGTCCAACCTGCCTTAAAGACCACTTCTATATAAGGACCACATGCTTATACAGTCCAACCTGCCTTAAAGACCATCTCCATATAAGGACCACCTGCTTATAAAGGCCAGTTGAATTGTATCTTAATTGTTCTTTATTCATATTATTTGAACCTCTATATAAAGGCCACCTTATCATAAAGGCCACTTTTACTGGTTCCCTTGGGTGGCCTTTATAGACAGGTTTGACTGTATGTACCATTACGAGTATTAATTATACGTTTGTCTAACGCAATTTAACAACCAACACCCATTAAACTTATTTTTAATTGTAATTTTTTGGTACAATTTTTTAAGTCAAATTCTAAACACAAAAACTACATGTATGTAATTGCCAAAACGTGTAAAAGGCATTTTGGGTTGAATTGAATTATTCGTAATACCAAGGTCAAGCGTAATAGAAAACTAACAAAGATTGTCAATTCTTTTTAAAAGAACATTACTGTAGTTTTCTTTTCAAATATACACCCTTTTGTTTCCGCTTTTGATAGTGAAATTTACACTGTTGTTCCCTTGTAATAACTATGACGTTATTCTAGTTTTAAATTCTTAACATAACACAGTGCAAAAATTACGACCAAACAACATTGACAGAAATGAATGAATTTTGACACTGTTGTTGATAACCCTACGCCATGTGTTGCTCTCTCTCTCTCTCTCTCTCTCTCTCTCTCTCTCTCTCTCAAAAGATTACAAAGCTCGGTTTCCGAATGACCAAGATATAGCTAAAAGATATCTAAGGGCAAAAAACTGTCGAGTGGTCGGGTGATATTTAGCAGCTGGTAGGAAAATGTCGAAATATAGATTACGGAGAGCCATGATGATCACGAGATGGCTATTTGGAACTAGAAAAATGTAATTGTTTAATAAAAAACCAAACATATCACTCACTCCATGTCGGAATCACAATCTAGATGTAAAGTATAAACTTTGAAACTGAAAATTAGGTTAAACACGTGAATTTCCACTGGTACGTGAGGCCGGGTGCTTCGGAAAGGTAAGCACCCCTGTTTAGCTTAGCTAGCTACATTCACCACGTGTGTAATGAATTAAAACTTGATTGAAACGGAGTGATAAACTTTCGCTAGGTCTGTACTCTACGTGTATATATAGGTAGGTATCATTTAAACATTAAAACTGGTTATAAGAAATACCCGCAATTAAATAAGATGATATATACATGTAGATATTGTAGCTAGTGTCAATAGCTATTTATTAATTTATTTCGACACGTCAGGTTTTTGTCCCACAATGGCTGCGGTCAAGAACCGCTGAAATATTTTGGTTTTTTTTAATATTTAAAAGAATTTGGGATTCTAGAAATGAACAATAGATACAGTGTATTAGTAGTTCTACACACTAGTGCCAATGCGATTCTCTGTCATTTGTATAGATGTAGTTGGCATATACCATATTTTGAATGTATTTTATGATTAAATAAAAAAAATGTTATATGACATAGTCATTTCTTGCACAAAAATAGAGAAATCACGGAGGGCATTGATAAAAAACAAATTACTTTTGGAAAGTTTCAACAGTAAAACATCGTTAAATGTATTGTGTCGTATTCCTGTTGTCAACATGTTTTCCAATTATACATTTCTATTTTTCTCTTTCTTTTTTTTTTTTTTTTTTGGAAATACCCGGTGTTCAGGGAACTTAACAGCAAGTTTACGAATACATGTCAAAATCGAGTACATCTAGGGCCCTCATTAGCTGCAGTAATTTTAACGATGCACGTTATTATAACCAGTCAAAGTTCGGTTGCAGAGTGAGTCAGATATGGATACTTTGTGACAAAAAAAAAATCTGCAGAAAGATTGAAAACAGCTATCGAAAAGTTGTCGAAACATAACCAAGATAACCTGCCAACTTCTCAGCATGCGCAATTCCTTAGCATAGTGTTAAACTTTCAACAGGTCTGTACTGTATCTCGGTAACTTTTCGACAACCGTTATCTACCTCATGACAACTGCTTGGTCACCGGCTATTTATTCGGCAGCCGAGCACTGGCTCTTTTCATTAAAAATAAAAACAACTGTGGTAGCTCAGTTGATAGAGTACTCGCTCCGTAAGGGAGAGGCCAAGGGGTCTGACAAGACTTGAAAGTGGGTAGTGACTGTTCTTTCGCAAAGCACTCGGTATTATGAAATGAAAGTGACTGTTCTTTCGGATGGGATCTTAAAATAAAAGAGGTCCAGTGTCACAGTGGGCTTGGCACGTTGAAGAATCCTGCTGTATAATGCCATCAGCGCAACGCACAGGCAAAATTTCTGCACCTTCGCCTATAGCTGGCGACGTCTCGATATAAAAGTGAATTATTTTGACTAGGACGTTAAATACCATTACTCAACTCATAATTCTTTTTCGTTAAACTTTGGACAGGTCTGTACTAGTACAGTCCAACCTGCCTTAAAGGCCACCTCTATATAAGGGCCGCCTGCTTATAAAGGCCACCTCTATATAAGGGCCGCCTGCTTATAAAGACCAATAGAATTGTCTCCCAATTGTTCTTTATTCATTTTATTTGAACCTGTATATAAAGGCCACCTGTTGATAAAGGCCACTTTTATTTGTTTCCTTGGGTGGCCTTTATAGACAGGTTTGACTGTACTTCGTATATCATCTATAGATACACGATTTTGAACCGTGGTTTATCTTTCAAATGTTCCAGATTCCGTTATATATACATGTGTAATATATATCTGTATATATAGGTCTAAATACAATTACGTACATACCACGAGAACTTTAAAACCGTTAATAAGGTATGACAAAAACCCACCTTGTGGAAAGATTTAAAACTATTAAGCCGTAACGGAACAGATTACATCTTTTGTTTTGTTTGTTTTTTATTTGTTTACTCGAACGTCAAAAACTATTTCTAAATATAAATAACGGACGTACTTTAAAATCTATAAAATATTAAAATCTGATCAGATTTTCTTTATCTTGAAATCTGTATATAGACGCATAATATATAAAATCTTTATAACGTTTTTTGTGTCCATAAACTTAATTAGATTATTATTGTTTTAATTTATGATATGCAATCTGGGGACGAGGTTTGTCGATCTTAGATATTTTTTGTTTTAATTTATGATATGCAATCTGGGGACGAGGTTTGTCGATCTGTATCTCCCATGAGATATGAATTTTGGGTGAAAAGGTCTGTTGATATAATGATATATATGCCATTGTTTTAGCCCTCAACATGCAATCTGGGGACGAGGTCAGCTGAGCCCTAACTATCTCCATGACAGAAAACTTTGGACCTAAGATAACATATTCATACCGTATTGTATTGTAACTGTCGTGTTGACAGTAAGGATTTTATCATTTCTGTTAATCCCGAGTTCCAGAACGACCCTGTTCACACACATGTATATTAATAATTAAATAATTAACAACAGTTCTCAACATATTGTTCATGAAATATTTTAATAACTCATTGGCATCCTAATGGGAACAAAGAAGTCACCGAGTTTAAACGTACTCTATGTAATCAAGACGGTTTCGATGTGAAAATTAACCTCCATACAACACACACAGCAAACTATTGAATATTATTAGAAGTACTGTACAATAAACCAAGGAATAAGTGTAGAATCGCCTGTTTATTTCTTCTTCTCATACGTAGTTGTACACGTGAACGGTAGCAGCTGCTATATACAGTCAATTCTGTCCTTAAAGACCACCCAAAGGAACCAGTCAAAGTGGCCTTTAAGGGCAGGTGGCCCTTATATACAGGTTCAAATAATAAAAATATAGAACAATCGAGATACAATTACACTGACCATTATAAGCAGGTGACCCTTATATAGAGGTGACCTTTAAGACAGGTTGGACTGTATATATCTCGGTTACAAGCTCTCCAACCTCAGCTAATCCACAGCCGAGCTTCGACTCCTTTTCGCTAGCTCAGTGTTAAACTTTTGACAGGTCTGTACTGTATATCTCCTTTTCGTTAGCTCAGTGTTAAACTTTTGACAGGTCTGTACTGTATATCTCCTTTTCGTTAGCTCAGTGTTAAACTTTTGACAGGTCTGTACTGTATATATCTCCTTTTCGCTAGCTCAGTGTTAAACTTTTGACAGGTCTGTACTGTATCATCTCCTTTTCGCTAGCTCAGTGTTAAACTTTTGACAGGTCTGTACTGTATATCTCCTTTTCGCTAGCTCAGTGTTAAACGTTTGACAGGTCTGTACTGTATATATACACGCTCTGATAATTTTGATTTACTATAAATTAACTGTTTTTTTGTGTCGAGGACTAATTACGTCATGCATGTCTGGAATTCAATAAAACATTACTTTCAACATTGCGGTTTTACAATAGTATACTGTGCATGGTTTGAAAAATAGTACACAAATGCAGGAGAGAGAGAGAGAGAGAGAGAGAGAGAGAGAGAGAGAGAGAGAGTATTTCACTTATTAAGAGGCAATCACTTCAGGTGTGTTCCCTGTAAACCTTCGACCAGTTTGCCTTTGCTCGTTTCAAAAGCAGGTCCATCGCTTGGTAACCCTAAAAATACTGAAAAAAATATATTTATATCGATTCTCAAATGTATTTTATTGCAACCACACACATTTTAATGTGCAAGATGCACTTTGCATTTAGCAACATCCCTTCCCCACCTTTGATATTAATTAACAAAACTTATATACATGTATCCCCATCCGGGGCAGTAAACGCAAGGAAAGAGGGCATTATACATCCCCATTGGGGCAGTATTCATCACAGCGCAGGGCAGTAAAAATACAACACAGGGCATTATACACCCCCACCGGGGCAGTATTCATCACAGCGCAGGGCAGTAAAAATACAACACAGGGCATTATACACCTCCACCGGGGCAGTATTCATCACAGCGCAGGGCAGTAAAAATACAACACAGGGCATTATACACCCCCCCGGGGCAGTATTCATCACAGCGCAGGGCAGTAAAAATACAACACAGGGCATTATTCATCCCCACCGGGGCAGTAAACGCCAGGACAGAGGGCATTATACATCCCCATTGGGGCAGTATTCATCACAGCGCAGGGCAGTAAAAATACAACACAGGGCATTATACACCCCCACCGGGGCAGTATTCATCACAGCGCAGGGCAGTAAAAATACAACACAGGGCATTATACACCTCCACCGGGGCAGTATTCATCACAGCGCAGGGCAGTAAAAATACAACACAGGGCATTATACACCCCCACCGGGGCAGTATTCATCACAGCGCAGGGCAGTAAAAATACAACACAGGGCATTATTCATCCCCACCGGGGCAGTAAACGCCAGGACAGAGGGCATTATACATCCCCATTGGGGCAGTATTCATCACAGCGCAGGGCAGTAAAAATACAACACAGGGCATTATACACCCCCACCGGGCAGTATTCATCACAGCGCAGGGCAGTAAAAATACAACACAGGGCATTATACACCACCACCGGGGCAGTATTCATCACAGCGCAGGCAGTAAAAAATATACAACACAGGGCATTATACACCCCCACCGGGGCAGTATTCGTCACAGCGCAGGGCAGTAAAAATACAACACAGGGCAATATACACCCCCACCGGGGCAGTATTCATCACAGCGCAGGGCAGTAAAAATACAACACAGGGCATTATTCACCCCCACCGGGGCAGTATTCATCACAGCGCAGGGCAGTAAAAATACAACACAGGGCATTATACACCCCCACCGGGGCAGTATTCATCACAGCGCAGGGCAGTAAAAATACAACACAGGGCATTATACACCCCCACCAGGGCAGTAAGAATACAACACAGGGCATTATACACCCCACCAGGGCAGTAAAAATACAACACAGGGCATTATACACCCCCACCGGGACAGTATTGATCACAGCGCATACAGGGCGGTAAATTAAACAACGCCCTCTAACTAGGCATTATAGGGACACATAAAATTATCCGTCACAGGACAACAAGCAATACACAGAGCGTTATACACCAATACACAGGGCAATAAATACAGCAATACACAGGGCGTTATACACCAATACACAGGGCATTAAATACAGCAATACACAGGGCGTTATACATCGCTGCACAGTACAGTAAACAGCACAATCTACGGCATTATAAAAGTGATACATTCATTTTACATCGGTCATTTGCTCTCAACAACATACATGAGTGTATTTACATTCAGGACACCATGATAAATCCACCCTTTTACAGTTCAAAAACAAGATAATCAAAAGATATTTTTATATATTCAATAATTGCTTCAATAATTTTAAAATGACATTGAACAGCTGTTGAATAGTAAATAATATTTAAAATCTATGTTATATACCTATTTACATATTTGTTTAAAATATGGGTTTAAATGAATTTTACTCATATCACTCGAGTAGATAATTTCTGTGTGGTCGGGGTATATATCATGGTACAAGATTATAAAGTCAAATGAATACATAAACATACATTTTAGGTCACGTTCTTTGCACTGACAAACTTAGCTAACAAATGAGGGTCAAATCGATAGCTACCTTGGTACTTCCCTTGGTCTCTCGTTAGCTACAAATGTATTTCGACAGTTTTTTCGACAGCTGATTTCTTTTTCTCAACTATTTCGGTCCCTAGATATAACTCGACAACTGATATTCGACTCCTTTAAGCTAAGTCTTTGGGCCAATACAATAATGCATATTTTATTAATTCATTACAAACCAAAGGATTAAAATGCTAATTAGGCAAATTTTCATCGCGACTCATAGTCATAATATGCATCAATTGCAATAACATTTAAAGTTTAAAGTTTAAAATTTGAATGCAAAAACAAATAGTAAGATCCTAGGAATTCGGTTTATGGATGGTATCTCATCTGATATTCATCTTCACACTTATATAATAGTGTTATGTGCTACTTTTGAACGCATCATTTTATAAAAAAAAATCAAAAGTAGCACATGCATTCTAAAGTATCACATGACAATAGTACTTTCTGAAGAAGTAACGAATTTCTAATAATCTAAATAAAAACCACGTTTTGGGTCTCAATCCGATTTGACTAGACCATAAAAAATTAAACATATTGCAATTTTGATGTTGGAATACTGTGAAAATATTTACTTTCGCGGTGTTCCAATTTTCGTTGCTTTTGTGGCACCCTTAACCTCGAATTTACATATATACGGCGAACTTGGTTTAATGGCAAACCACAAACCACGAATTTACATGTTTGTTAAAGGATATATATAATTTTATATATATATATATATATATATATATATATATATATATATATATATATATATATATATATATATATTGCGAACTTGGTTTAATCGCAAACCACAAACCACAAATTTACATGTTTGTTAAAGGATATATATTGCGAACTTGCTTAAATGGCAAACCAAAAACCACGAATTTAGCTACTCGCAAAATTCTATGTTTCTTAGATCCACAAACATTTGACACCACGAAAACAAATGAGTTCGCAGAATATGCTTTTTGTTCATACGAAAATGCACAATACTAAACATAATCATAGAGTCTAAATCCTTAAAATACTATTGAGGAAATCCCTAATCTCAGATATCCTTTAATATTTTGCAAGGATTGTATTATACATGTAGTTTGAGGTCTGGGTGTTGGTTCATTTGTAACATTTCGCCTTCAAAACGCCAAAGCGCGAAAAAGAGCCAAAGCAGAAAATAAATGAATAAATAATAAAAAAAATGAATAGATAAAATTCAAACGCAAAGATTTACACGCCAAAGCGAAAATTCATTCAACAGTGTGGTGTTTGCGTGTCGCTTTTTCTTGTTTTAATTTCACTTTTTCGCTTTGATACTTTTTTTGTGTTTTGAAGGCGAAGAAGCCAAATAACACACAATTGAGCCCCCATAGGTAGAATGCAAAATGTTCATATACTTAAATCAAATGAAATAGACATTAAAAACTTGTTATGTCATATTGTTAACCAATGTTTTTTCTTTATTTTTAGTGTTTGAACCTAGAGCCATTAGAACACAGATGGTGTTTGAAACATTTATTATGTTAAAGATGTTCTTAGCTGCAGTAGCATCAGGTAAAACACGAGAGAGAGAGAGAGAGAGAGAGAGAGAGAGAGAGAGAGATAAAGAGAGAGAGAGAGAGATGTTTTAGCTGCAATAGCATCAGCCAAAACAAGAGAGAGAGATGTTCTTAGATGCAGTAGCATCAGGTAAAATATGAGAGAGGAGAGAGAGAGAGAGAGAGAGAGAGAGAGAGAGAGTTTTATAAATAATGTAGAAAATAATATTATCAACGTTTGGTAGATACAAACGATATACTATTTGCTGTAATTCATTGGTTTAAATATCTTCTGTTTGATTGGTAAGCTAAAGGAATTACTTTTGTGTTAACTTTGCCACAAGTTATAATTAGTAAATAACTTAATAACATGTACCACTGCTATATAACAGGATCAAAGTTTAACCTGCATGAACACGGCATTACATGAATGTATTCTCTCGAGCAAAGTATTTCCGTTTAGATGAATTAGGCTAAATATTTTGGTCCTTTAGATATTTTTCAAAAACCTTGAAGAAATTTTGTTTTGACAATTTTGGTCCAAGCACTACTGATGAGTAATTGTATTCCGAAACGGTCGTCTAGTGCTGTAAAATTAACAATAGTGTAGAGTCGAACCTGCCTTAAAGCCACCTCTATATAAGAGCCACCTGCTTATAAATGCCAGTATAATTGTATCCTAATGGTTCTTTATTCCGATATTATTTGAACCCGTATATAAAGACCATCTGCCCATAAAGGCTACTTATACTGGTTTAGATGGCCTTTATAGGCAGGTTTGACTGTATTATATAACTTATATTCCAGGTCAGATATGTATGTCAATATTGTCAATACTACCATGGACGAAACCCAAATTTACAGAAGCTTACGAATCCTACACAGAAAGTTTTGATGAGAAGGGAATCTTAACGAGCGCCATCGGAGCCTTCGCTCTGGGCTCAGGGATGACTTTAGCAGGAGCCGTATGTATTCAGTCATTTCACATTCAATCTGTAAAGTCACTCTTAACAAAAATCGTCATTTATTTGTTTATCTATCTATCTATCTATCTATCTATCTGTCGACCTTGTGAACGATCGATATAGTTCTCGATTTTCACGATAACAAAAACAAAATATTTAAAAAAAATATCTATCTATCTATCTATCTATCTATCTGCCGACCTTGTGAACGATCTATCTATCCATACATCTCGATTTTTACGATAACAAAAACAAAATATTTTAAAAAAATGTCTATCTATCTATCTATCTGCCGACCTTGTGAACGATCTATCTATCCATACATCTCGATTTTCACGATAACAAAAACAAAATATTTAAAAAAATGTCTATCTATCTATCTATCTATCTATCTATCTATCTATCTATCTATCTGCCGACCTTGTGAACGATCTATCCATCCATCCATCTATCTATCTATCTATCTATCTATCTATCTATCTATCTATCTATCATTTAACAGAAAAGAATTAAACATGATGCCAATATAGGTTTATGATGTTGGTTACTATATGATTATTGTTATATACATGTACCAATACCTTTTGTCTTCCTTGATCTGTATCGCCTTGGCATCATGTCATTCATGTATCAACACGCTTACTTGTGGATTAAAAATAAGTTATTTTAACCTTATTTAATCCCTTTTTGATACTTTTATTATGTAAATGACGTAGATTGCAACTTCATTTCCATGTGAAAACGCTAGCGTTATAGCAACAGACAGTTCCGCAGAAAAAGCGTTCCTAATAAAATATGGCACCAAATATTCATAAAAATAAGACTATGTACTCATTTTTGTATTATTATTATTATTATTATTATTATTATATTTTCAGTGTCCTGGTATGGTCCTTGTACAAGTAGGAACATGGGTTCCAAATGCAAGTAAGTAAACTCTACTAGTGATAAACATATTGGATCTTATTCTACTTATTCTAGCTAAACAGGAAGTGTTCTTCTTCCTGAACATCCGTCCATGCTTCCTAGCGGGGGTTCATTGGTTTAAATGAATTTGCAAGTTAACACAGTTTTTTTTTTTTTTTTTTTTTTTTTTTGGGGGGGGGGTCTTGCTGTAAATGGAAACCAGTTGTCTGATCTTGTGTGTTATATCTCGTCTATTGTATTCTATTTTGTTGACCTCTTTGTAGCAGTATTCTTGTTTCTTTTGACTATTGTGATTTGTAAATGTTTCATATTGTGGCAGGAGTTGCTGTTGGGTAAAATTGCATCAATTTTCTCCTGAGAGTTCAACCTAGTTAATCTATTTTCAATTTTTCACTTTCCTTTTGTATTTTGAACATTTGATTTGGTATGTTTGTGTTTGTTTCAAATGGTTTTCGTTTGAAGCACTTTATTTAGTTGTTATGTTTCATTTCCTCCGTTGTTTGTCGAGATCGTTATTTTAATTTCAATGGAGGTAATCTCAACAGCCGAATTGTTTGAATGGGCCTTTTTGCAAATAGAAAGTAAAATGTTTTCCCAAGAAAGAGTTCACAATGTTTATTCCATTCCTTTTTATCTACGTCATGTTACAATTGAAATGGTCAACAGTTACCAGTGGTATATCATCGAATAATACAGGGGTTGTCGTTATCATGCGGCGACTACAGTATATTCTTCCCCGTGTGAACTCCGGTCCGTGTATTATTCGACGATATACCACGGGTGAATGTTGATCATTTCTTAAAAGTTCTTTTTGTGTTTTATATATGTACATGCGTTTTTACAATTTTTTATTTATTTTTTTTTTTTTGACAGTTTTCACGTTAATTGGTTTATTAATCGGAGCCTTAACATACGGGTTAGTGGCGCCATTTATAGTCCGAATAACAAAACCTAAGAAACCATACGAGAAGAAAAAGTAAGTCAAATATAATAACAAAGTATCACAATTTCGTTTTTATTTTGTCAATATTTACAATTGCAATATCTTTGCTTCAATAAAGTATTTGACATCGACTATACTTTACAACTCCATAGAGACATTACTCCACGCGTCGACAGATGTCAAAAGCTCTCGTTGACTGACAGGTCTGGAGGCGACCCATTTTTATGAAAAGGGGCACCAACAGCGCATTTCAAAATTGTTTCTAAATTAATATGAAGAATGTGAAACGACAATAATTTTTTTTTTTTAATATTGAAAGTATAAGGAATAAAGTAATTAAATAAGGCGAAGCCTTTCGTGCAAAAATTTGTAAAAACCGATTATACTTTGCAAGTTCATAAAGACATTGGAAAATTACCTTATTTCTTAATTAAATACATTCAAAAATGGTTTAGACAAACAACAATTACCTGTCCGCTTAACACTTCATTAGGGGGATGAACCAAATGTACATGGATATGAATAATTGCATACAAAATACGATTCTGAATCATAAGATCTGGTGGTTCTTTCATGGTATTCTGGTTTCCTCAATCATACAAAAATGATTGCAAAATCAAGCGAACAATCTTGTCTGAGGCGTAACTATTCCACTCAACTTCTCACAAAAAAAATGATAAAAATATCTTTTCACTATTCCACTCAATAATAATAATAATAATAATAACTTCTCACAGAAATAAAAAAATATCTTTTCACTATTCCACTCAATAATAATAAATAATAATATTAACTTCTCACAAAAATAATAAAAATATATTTTCACTATTCCACTCAACAATAATAATAATAATAATAATAACTTCTCACAAAAAATAATAAAAATATCTTTTCACTATTCCACTCAACAATATAATAATAATAATAATAACTTCTCACAGAAATAATAAAAATATATTTTCACTATTCAACTCAAATTGTCACAAAAAATAATAAAAATATATTTTCACTATTCCAATCAATAATATAGAGTTATTGAACTGATATTGTGAAATATGTCCTAAGTTGACTCGACATTTTCACTTGCAAGCTCGTGCAAATGTCGAGTCAACGAGGGACAATATTCACAATATCAGTTCAATAACCCTTTTATTATATAGCAAAATAAATTTCGTTTATCTACCACTAATATTTCATCTCAAAATACCATTTTGTCTTACAATACATAAATATTGCACTAGTTCTTGTATACGGATATAAGAACTACATGTAGTGCAATACGACAACCAAACAGCGATGACGTCTTCAGTCATGTCACAACAATCAAAGTACATTGTACGTCATAAACAACAGCGTCATGTGACAAAGCGTGCAATATCAAAAATTGATTCGGGAAACCTCGGACAAGAACAAAGTTTGCGTGCAAATATCGAAATATATTGCACGGTAACACCTCTGGATTTATCGTTTTATTTCTATGCGATGCATATATTGCTATATAATAATAATAATAATAATAATAATAATAATAATTACTTCTCACAGAAATAATAAAAATATCTTTTCACTACTCAACTCAAATTCTCAGAAAAATATTAAAAATATCTTTTCACTTTTCCACTCAAATTCTCACAAAAATAGTAAAAATATCTTTTCACTTTTCCACTCAAATTCTCACAAAAATAGTAAAAATATCTTTTCACTATTCCACTCAACATTTCACAAAAAATAATAAAAATATATTTTACACTACATACTATATAATATTCCACTCAGTAATAATAATAATGTCATTTTACTCATTTTGTTATTTTCTATTTTCAGTGCCAGTGCAACTTTTAAATTACCATTTATAGCATTAGCGATACCTATGGCAGTGCTCCTATCATTGGCTGTGTTTCTTATTGAATGGTTTTGGCCATGGACGAAAGATCTAGAAACGATACAGGTATTAATATATTAACAAAATATAGGTATATTTAACCATTGAACTGTCTAGAAATGGCGATTATCCCTCTTGCTGCCACACGGTCATATGTGTCCTCTACCGGCAGCCTGTCATACGGACACACACGCACGTCCTTTCAACAGAATTGACAACTCTTAATTAAAAGATTAAGATATACTTATAAACTTTTTGTAAAATTATAAAAATGCAAAGTGTTGACTGTTGAGATCATTATCTACAATTAACTAATGACGTCATATGACTACAAATGCGTCTGACATCATATTCTATTGTTGACGTCATATCATTTCGTATAGTGAACTTGAATTTGGCACTGCCAACGTTGCACTGAAAATCAATTTGGCAGCAAGAGGGTTATAGTGCTATAACTTTAATTGCCGTGCAAAGCAACTTAATAATAACTCAATAATAGATCATGTCTATAGACGTAAGCAAGAGATGAGTGACGTCACATTAGCAAATGTAATTATAGTCCTATAACTTCGTTTGATCTCAAACAGATTTTAATACAATCAAACATCATAAATGTAAATATAATACTAGTATCTTGTTAAATCATGAACGGCCTAGCAATGACTATATTTGGTTTTTTTTATTACAGTTATTACTCATTACGTATGCCTGACGAAATATATTTTAAATATTTTTGAAAATCGTTAAATTCATTAAAATTATTTGATATTTTGGGGTTTCTTTTCAGAGAACAAATTCGGAAGGTGTAAATATTATAACAGCGTTATCATGGCCTCCGTATGCATCAGGTAAGAACATTATCTATTTTAAAACAAAAATAACAAATACTGCCAGTGTAGCTGGCTTATACCACCCTCTGTTGAACCGCAGATTTCACCGTGCACATACGAATATGCCCCTCATGTGAAAATTCGTGTGACGTATTCGTATGTGTGAAATCTGCGGTTCAACAAGGCTCCCCACATAGGAACAAAAAAATCTGAAGTCTGAAAATCAAAATACCAGTAATTTCGGATATGCCCGTAAATAATTCCGATTCTGGGTGCTGTGTTTAATTGGAGTTGTGTTAGAGACACTTCGTGATAGTAGTTTTATGATACTATAGTATCTCAGTGGTTTAACACATTTTTTTTAATTTTATGAACATTTATTATCCACTGCCTATCCACCGCTTTTCGTCCGTCTGAAAAAAAATTCTTATTCAAATGTTCAAAAACTATGGAGCACTATTTCACAAAAGTTAGTGCTAAGCATCAACATTGATAGAAAATACGCATATCTCGTTAACCTGGGTTGATTTGCTTAGTTTTCTTTGACCATTAGTGTAATTCACTGACTTAGTTTTTTTTTCCAGGTATATTTGTTGGAGTGTTACAGGTACCGTTAGTGTTATTTGTCGGGGACACTGTTGGTGGAAGTAGCGCTTACGTTACCATAGTATCACAGTGGGTAATCACACGAAAGCTTCAAGATTTATTTCCGTACCTTGCTAGCAAGAGAACAGGAGTAGAAAATTGGTGGCAGGTAAGTAAACTCACTGTACAGACCCGTCGAAAGTTAAAATCAGGTAAACGAAGCTCAGTTGCCGAGTGGCTGTGTTATAATTAACTAATGCACGAAAACCCGCCCAGAGATATCTGTGATTTGCAACTTATGTTCTAAGGGACATAACTCCCAAAATCAGGAAACACACTCAGGTTGTTGAAAAATAGCTAACAGAGAACCGATATGACCTGCTGATTCGGCACTAATTTGTTAGTTGCTTAGTGATAAACTTTCGACATGCCTGTGCTGTATAATTTTTGTAATTTTGTAAAATTAAGTATCAGTTTTATTTTTGCGCTTTACACAGTCTGGTCATTCCACTAAAATAAAACTGCGCTAAGAATAAGTGCCTTCATATCCACAACAAAAAGGTGCTGCGCTAAGGTAAAACTTCACCTGCCCCTTTGGTAATTGAAAAATACAAATTGTTACTGAAATAAGTATTCGTTTATATAAAGCAATTTACATTTGAGTACGAGCGTGGTAGAAACACAAAGGCATTACACAAACTATGAAACGAACACACATATATGAGAACATTTAGGTCTTAAGGATATAGAGATATTTAAAACTCATTTTACAATTCCCTTAATCTCTCATCTTTGTTTTTGAAATAAAAATGAAGCCGAATTCACCCTAAGTCAAAACGATAATAAATAAATTAATAATAATCAATTACATGAACCTTCAAATATTCTATATATGTGCAAAACTATAATGTGCTATTCTTATTATATGGACTTTTGTTTTATGTATTAGGTATTTTACATTTGTGGGGCTATATTTGGTGCCGTGGTGTCAGCAGTAGCCTCGTCTTCGCTTAAAGAATGTCAAGGCGCCCAAGTTCATGTTGCACTGTTAGGCGGAATTCTCATGATTTGGGGAGCCAGGTTTGCATCAGGGTGCACAAGGTAGGTTAAATACATGATAAAATTAAAGAAATAAATGTATTATATTTGCAAACAGTCATTGCGAACAAGAATACGAGTAAATGATAAAAAGAGCTGAACAAAACAAAAGAAAGGACACACATTTTGTTGGAACCATTGATTTTAAATTTTGAGTCCTTGAATGGATACTAGAGTAATTGGCAAGTAGTCTTAATAGAGCACTACCTGGTATCATAAAATCCTCAACTACTCCAACCTCTACTTTTTATATTCAAAGGGATTATCTTTAGTATTTCTGTAGATTTGCTAGCTCTCTGGCATTGCTGTTAGTGATACATGAATTTAATTATTGATAAATATGTAAATTAATAATTTTGGCAAACCTAGCTAGACTGGAATCGCTTACACTTCCAAAGCAGCTAGTCTCATTTTCTTGGAGGATGTTCGCATTAACTTAATTTTCCAGTTTTTACTGTGCTTTTGGATTTGATTTGAACACTGACCGCTATGTTTATTTATTTATTTATTCATTTATTTATTTATTTCAGTGGTCACGGTATTTCTGGGATGGGTATGTTAGCCTGGTTATCATTTATAGCAGTACCTTTTATGTTCGGTGGAGGAATCGTTACAGCATTCTCAATGAGAGCAACAGGTGCGTTGGACACTTATGTGAATATTACAGGCGCAGTTTGAGACTATAGACAGTACTTACAAGTTGACAGAGAAATAGTCAGATTTGAAGCTAAAGACAGTGCTGGAAAGTTGGCAAAGTTGATTCCTGGCTAAATTTTGCTAAAAAACTGGCAGTTTTGAGTTATTTCTTTTACACCATTTCCATGTGAAAAAGAAAATTTTATAAACATATTTTATATATTGATTTTGTTTACAAAACGAGACATAGCAATTATAGCATTGTTTTTTTCACTTATGCAATGGAAAAACATTGACAAATGAGGACCAAATTAAGAATTAATATTAATTTTATAAATATTATTTTTTTAAAAATTTAAATCTGATAAAATGAAATATTTGTGTTATAAAATTATGAAATCCTTTAGTTCATGATTGCTAATCTGTAAATATTTCTCACGGTTTTAGGACAACCAGAGTTATTTCCCTTGATCAAGTCAATGTTGCTCAAAGATAAATAACAACAGCTTTTATTTTGTGATCAATGTGTGCAAATGATAGTAAAACATATTTAATTTACGAGTTTCTTGAATTTTATGAATTAAACAGGTCATTTAGGTGTCCCTATAATTTACAAACAAATTTTTTTAAGAATTAAAATTAACAAAAAAATATACTTACCTCCCCAGTCATTTACGTTTGATAAACTACGTTACAAGTTATTTATTGTTCCATTATTAAATGGTGAATTTTGCTTATGTTTTTTTGCTATCATGAATCTCTTACCGTGTATCATATCATGATGTCTTCCTAAATGCAATTGAACTAAACATAGCATGACACTGAAACAAAAAATCAAAACGGATACAAAGATAACAGTATAGACCTCATCAATGGTTTAACAGTTTGCTAGTATCCGAAAACTAAGTGGTTAAGATATAAAGCTTCTGTTAAAAAGCTCTCGAGAGATTTAGCTAATGAGAGACCGATATTGGCTATTAACTTCGATACCAATACATTACTTTTAAAAGTATTAAAATTCCGACAGGCCTTTACTGTTACATATTTTTGACAAATTATTTATTAAAATTTCATTGATGTCGGAAACCCATAGTATCTACCTCAGCATTTAATTGTAAAGTACAATCAATTTCAAATATCCGGGATATGTACTCAACAAAAAAGTCAAGCACCATTATAAATTTTGAAATAAAAATAAAAAAAACTGAAAAATGTAAAATCCATCTGTATTTTGTTCTTTTTTTTTGTCTTTCAAATGATGTTATGACGTTTTTTTGGACATGATGTGGATATGAAATGATATGATTTACATTCTACAAATTTAAATAATGTTTTGATGTGGTTTTTAACTTTTTTGTTGAGTATGTAAGGGATATAGTTAACAATTCACAACCATTTGCATTCTTGCTAATTAGAAAAAATAGTGATGCTACACATGCATGCTTAAAATTAGTCCTCCAAGTTCCCAAAGCTGCGATGATAGACTTTTGCACATTATGCCAAAACCTTTTTGTCATTTTATTACCATTGATTAATACAATCCCAAAGCCAAAACATCAGGGGTTCAAAAGTCCGAGATCTGGGCCCTATTGATTTTACATAGCGACCCTTAGTATTTTAACTGAAAATGTCCGATGGTGCTGCAGTTTTTCACCAGAATAATAAAATAATTGCACATCCTTATAGACTCTCAAAAGTTAATATGAGACATGCCAAAAATAGAAAAAAGGTCCTTGACCTTCCATTACAAAACATAATTTTGAAACCTTGAAAATATTATAGTTTTGTTAATGTTATATAGAGAATAGTTCTACAGATTCCACCAGCAATTTATAACTTAGAATATGCATATCATTAAAACGGAAGTGTTGTAATAATTTCACAATTGCATACTTAATTATTGATCGTTCTTCCACTCAGATTCCCGTCCGAAATCGGGAGATTCACGATCACTTGTCCCAATATGTGTTTGTACGTATGACCTGTCATGTTTTGTTTTAAGTTGTTTTTATCATTGTTGTATTGTTTGCGTTGATAAGTGTATGGCTTTACAGATACATATTTCTACAATTTTCACAGATGTTACTTTGATGATATTGTTGACAAAATTAAGCTCAATTGTAGTGCCTTGATTTGCCTCTATTTATGTATTGTATTGATGACACACTTGTTGTATGTATACGTAGCTAGCTCAACAGGAGGTTCTTACCCTTCTGAAGAGCCCGGTCTCACTTCCCTAGTTGAAAGTTCACGCGTTTAACCTTTCTTGTCAGTTTCAAAGCTTTTATTTTGCCTCTGGATTGTAATACGGGCATGGGTTTGTATGTTTGTTTTTACTTTGCTTCTGGATTGTGATTGTGATTCGGACGTGGATTGTTTGTTTTTGTTTGTTCACTTGACTTGTTAATATTTGTGTTAATGATTTAAATATCTATTTACCTGCATTCTGGTCAGCATAGTATCACAACATGAATGTATTAACTCGACATGTTTGTGAATGAACGAGAGTAATGTATCGACTATCTCACCTTGATAGTTTTGTAGATGGCGCTGTTGTATGTTTGATCAGTGCAATATTACGGATGCATTGTTTGAAGTTTGTGGTGCGTTTTTATAACTATTGTATTGTGTCTTGAACTTTATTATGTTTATACTGTAAATTACACAATATAATAGAACATATGCATTGAAAAACTGCCAAGAGGGCATTAACAAGTAGTTATTGTTAATATTTAGTTTTGTTCTATCTGCTAACATTTTTTTGAAATCCCAGAGACGGATCAATATATGTAACATACACATTTATATTGGTAGACAACATTGACCTGTCCGCCTGACATTTTATAAGTGATATTCATATAGGATGACCCACCCAATAATTAAATGCGTAGTGTTGTGATACAAAGTACACGTGGCTTCCCTATAAAGTGAGAATCACTCATACTATAGTAGACAAATGAACGCTTGCATTCCCTACACATAAAAGAACCGATCCATGATAAATTTTTAAAGGTCAATCGGACAGGTCAATGTTGTTTACCTACAATAGGGTATTATCATGTACAACCTTATTTTTTTATCAAATAACATCATGCTAATGACTTCCTTTCTGTTTGTGGGTTCAATAGATGTTATGGTGGAATTAGTTAAGTGTATAAAACTGCTCATTAATCATATATATTGTGCTCTAGGACTGATATGTCCTATGCTATTGTGCCAAATAACTTGTTTTGTGCCATATGTGCTGTATGTCAATAAATGGTTTTAATTCAATTTATTTGTATATCATAAAATATTTTTACCACTCTGACCTGATCGTTTGACTTTTATGCATAATATGTGACGGGGATTTTTATCATCCGACATCTAAAGCCAATAAAGGCAAACCAGCTTTGTCATTTCGATATGCCATTTTGCAACAATGAGGACAAGGACCATGACAGATAATTTGAATTAACCTCGATTTTTCCCTTTACATTTTCACGTATTTCGATACAGATCTATTACATATTATACCAGTTTTAATTTTACAGCACTAGACGGCCGTTCCAATTCCTCATCAATAGTGCTTGGACCAAAATATGAATCCCAAATTGTTTTCAAGATGTTTAAAAGATCTCCAAAGAACTAAATTAGGAAATACTTTGCATGAATGAGTATACCTTAGTTTTTGAGGAATTTCAAATTTTAACTAGCAGCAAATTTAGACAACAGTATATTTCTTACTATAATACACAATTATTGTCTATTGAGTTAGTGATATCCTCGGGGCACCAGCCACTAGCGGAGATACCGGCTCCGGGGCTTAAATTGCATATTATACCAGTTTTAATTTTACAGCACTAGACGGCCGTTTCGGAATACAGATCTATAGGATTTTACTTTCGTTTTTGTAATCAAAAGCTAATTATGGTTAAGTGGTACAAAATAGAAGTCTGACTTGCCACAGCATTATGTGAAGGGCAAACTTTGCTTTAAAGGTCAAATATGAATTATAAATGTTGAGGAAATATTTTGTGAACGATTATAATTTGCTCATTAATAACTTTATATCTTGCATATAGCATTTGTGTATTACAGTTACATGCCAACTGTTTATTTCTTATAAGCGTTATGAAAGCAGCGAATTTGGTATCAATTGTTCATCTTTTGCAAATGTTTTAGACCACACCCACAATGTTCCGACACTGGCCGCCATCACAGTACCAAAGCAACGTCACGGCAGCTAATGACGTACTAGTGTCAGTGATGTTATTCAATGGCGGTATTCGGGCCGAGTTTTTGTTCTTTTTGTGTGTAAATCAAGCATCCGGCCATTTGACGAAACATTGTAGGCGTGGCCGGCGATACGTCAATTGCCCGCATTTCTAACACAAACTGATATCATACGAACAAAAAGAAGTATACCAATCGTTTCATGGATTCTATAGCAAATTTTAAACTTGTATTGATGAACAAGAAAGACTTAAATTGAAATATGGTCTGATGTATATTGATGATATATTGATTTTTTTCAAATAGTTTTTCGGAACTTTTTCCTGTACTTTAAATAGTTATAACTTGACTTCTGGGTGTAAATATAAACGTTATGCCTTACAAATGTCCAATTACCATAGACGTTAAGTGATCTACTTGATGGCTCATAATTGGAGTCAACGAAAGATATACCTTTCCATTTCATATTTATGAATGTTGTTTTTGTTTCGTTTAGTTTAAATTTTACGAAAAACCTGCTCGCCATTTAATTAGCTGCCAAAACAGGAATGTTCTGACTATGTATGCATAATCCGCACAATGTTATCAGTTACCTCACGTTGAGTTTTTGTTTTCCAGTCAATACATTCACGAGATAAGCGTTTTGCGAATTAGTGCTATTTGAATTGATAAATCATAGGAAAATATGACAATGAAAATATAACCATAAACAGCAGTTACTATTGGAATCACTCTGTTTGTAACAGCAAAGCACTGTTTATTTTTTATAGAAATTCAGATAAACTTGAATAAAAATTGATATTATGTACCTAGCTGTAGCAGGAAATCTGTATGCAAATCCGAGAATAGCGTAGAATATATCTGGCAAAGGTAAAACGTTATCGTAATGGAGATTTAACATGTTGAAATGGCGAATTATGTTGCGCATGACGCATGACGTCACTAAGGACATCACTTCCGGTGTAAATGTCGCCATTTTCGCTATGTAAAATCCTCATTGCCCCAACATTTTCCTGTCTACTGAAATACTGTATGACAATTGCCGATTCGCATACAGATTTTAAGTTACGACTAGGCACAAGAATGTAAATAATATAATTGTTATTCAGATTATTTGGTTTTCTTTAGAAATAAAGCGTTATTCACTGACACAAACATCCGAGCTCTGATAGTAGGTGCGTATACTTCCTGGTTTTGTGAATTGTTGTTGATTTTTGTTGACAATGTTGATTTTGTGATGGTATTTTACGATCTAATGTAAACTTATGTATATATGTATATATAACGCATCAAAACCGACCTCAGAGTAGAGCGGTGTTTTATGTTAATTGTTTTATTTATTGTGTACAATATATAATTATGGGAATTTGGAATAATTATAATTCTTGTTAATTTCCTGTTAATAATTATGCATTTCATAACTGTTGATATCTTTAATAAAAACAAAAATGAATAAAGAAACAAAGACATCTTGTTTTGTTATTATAAGTTCACGTGTCTCACCTGACCTGTCAGTTCCGTAGTATTTACTTTGCTTCTTGGATGTGATTCCGCAAAGAAGTTGAGTTGAGTAATGGTGTTTAACGTCCCAGTAAAGAATATTTTACTTATATCGAGACGTCGCCAGCTATTGGCGAAGGTGCAGAAATTTTGCCCGTGCGTTGCGCTAAGGGCATTATACAGCAGGGGTCTCTAGCGTGCAAAGCCCACCGTGACACGGGACCTAGTTTTATTTAAAGTTCCAATCCAAAAAACCGTGACTTTCATTTCGTAATGTCGAGTGCTTGGCGAAAGAACAGACACTATCCACTTTCGAGTCTTGGTTCAGACCCGGCTGAGGTTCGAACCCACGACCTCCCACTTACGGAGCGAGCACTCTACCAACTGAGCTACCGCGGTGGTTTGATTCCGACATGAATTGGTGTGTCTGTTTTTGATTTGACATATGTGTATTTTGAAAGCAATGCATTGAGGGAACTGGAGTCCTTGGAGAAAACTTCAAAATTTAGGCATTCGAACTGTCAAACTTTTTTCACAAAAGGTTCTACAAGAGCATGATTCGAACCTAGTCAGTGAGATGCACTGCCACCCTTAAGTCCGCACTTTAGACAACTCGGCCATCTAGGACCTAAATAAACAGAATGTACCATGGAAAAATCCTGTTGAAATGTTATATACTGGAATTGTTGACTCGGGGATATTGCAAATCTAGGGTTATCGAGGCCCTCTAAAAGTTTTATGATCTTTGTTACGGTATTGTTAATACGTTTGATGCCTCTGTGTCCAGGGTTGCCCTGGATATAGTTTCACTTCCCATAGTTCCATGTATGGTCCTTTCACTCAGTTTTGATTACCCACGTGGAGGCTGTAGCTAGCTAAACAGGAGATGCTTACCATTCCGAAGCTTTCGGTCTCACTTTCTTAGTGGAAGTTCACTTGTTTATGCTAACTTGTCAGTTTCGTAGTCTTTACTTTGCTTCTGGATTGTGATTTGGACATAGATTAGTATGTTTGTTTTTGATTTGATACTTATATTGCGAATCAATCAGAAACATAGCAGTCCGTGTTCAAAAATGAAATAAAAAAAGCAAAGTAAAAGTTCTTTAAACAGACAAATGTACTTAAGCACGTGACACTATTTTTACCTGATAAGTGAAGTCGGTTGCTCATTAGTTTTCGTGGCTGTCCTTTTTCGGTGAATAATCCATTACACGGACTCAAATACATCGTTTTTTATTTAAACAAAATTAACTCCTCCTTATAAAATACCAAGCCCAACATGTTCTGGCAAATGAAGTTAAACACATAAACTTACTCCTGATAATTGATGTATCGCTGACCACGCCCACAATGTTCCGACAAAGGTCTGGCATGCTTAAATTGCACGCAAAAAAAGAAAACTCGGCCTGAATTGTGCCGTTTAATGACGTCACTGACACTAGCACGTCATTAGTTGCCGTGACGCTGCTTTGGTACCGTGATGGCGGCCAGTGTCGGAACATTGTGGGCGTGGCCGGCGATACGTCAATTGTACCGAATGCATGCATCCCCGCCGACGTAGCTACACTCAATACGCGTGAAATCAGAATTTAGATACTGAAAGTTTTACAGGTACATCAAGCCAAAAACAAACATACTAATCCATGTCCGAATCACAATCCAGAAGCAACGTAAAAACTTTGGAACTGACAAGTCAGGTTAGACACGTGAACTTCCACCAGGAAACTGAGACCGAATGCTCCGGAATGGTAAGCTGTTGCTGTCAAGATCACACAAAAATAAAACTAAAACAAAAGTAGGTTCTGGATTTTTTATGAATTAGAACCATATAACAGTTTAAACCAGTTTAATCCAGTAAAGTAGAATAATTCCCACTTAGTTATCAAAAACAATCACACTATTTCCAAATCACAATCCTAAAGTGAAAGTTTTGAAACTGGCAGAATATGTTAAATACGTGGACTTTAAACCAAGGATGTTAGATAGGGTGCTTCAAATGGTAAGCATCTCCTGTCTAGCTAGTTACATCAGCCAAATCCAAATGAAAGGAATATGGAACTATGGAACGTCAAATATTTTCAGAAATATTTTGATACATAGTTATCATACTTATCAACAACATTGTGATGACGGCCAAGACCATACTGAAATAAAAGTTTCTGGATTTTTAAGAATCGGGATCATAATGATGTAAACCAAATAGTTTACTGGTTCCATTGATTATCAACATTAGCATTGTCACTACGAGATCTGTTCAATTTATCACGTAACACTTATCACTCGTGAATTTCTTAAATTTTTACGCATGAATTCCGTAAAAAAATGCTTGTCAGATATAAGACCAGTGTATGAGTAGAAACACAATTTGCATGATACAGTATAACCTGCTATAGAGTCCACCTCCGTATAAAGTCCACCTGTCTATAGCAACCGGTCTGAGGTATCCCCAATGGATTTTACTATATAATGACCCTGTATATAAAGTCTACCTGTCTAATGTGAATAGAGTCCACCCTTTTCAGTCCCAAAAAACTTCTCAACCTGTCTATAAAGTCCACTTTTTCAATCAACTTTTTAAGTCTTTAGAGATTTATAATTTCTTAAAGTTTGTGCAAAAAATCAACTTAATTCTTAAATTCTTGATGCAGGAAGATTAGAAATATATAATTATAATAATTACAAATCTTTAATCAGTGTATAGAGTGACAATCAAAGTTTTACAATTTTCCATTGTAAAGAATATAGTTTTGAGTTATAATAAGTAAAAGTTTCAGAAAAAAACATAAAAGTCATTATTCTCATGTCAGTGACTGAAGCCATTAAATCAGAAGGTATAAATAGTCTTTGTTATTTACAGGTAGTATGTTTTCTATACCTGTTATTTCAATTAGTGACACCCTGCTTCTTAAGAAAACAAGGACAATTAGTCAAGTGTATACTGATACAGTAACCATGTTATCAGATGATTAAATACACTTTTCAAATATTTTCTATAATTAACTCTAAAAGGTAAATAAAAAGATATTTTAAAAAACTATAATTAAAATCATATTTTAACCAATTTAGTAAAATAGTATTTAAATATGTACTACATATGTTTCACTCATCAGCAATACATAATAACTCGTTCATAAGAGTGACCCTCTATATAAAGTCCACCTGTCTATTAAGTCCATTTTTGCCCAGTCCCTTGGGTGGTCTTTATACACAGGTTGTACTGTATTTGATAATGGTTCGCAAAACTAACGACGTCGTGGAAGGCCTTTTGACGTTGAACATGAGATACAGAAAGATTGTAAAACAAGTGAAAGATATGGGCTATAATATTCCCATTGCTTCTATGTACCGGATTATTCATTGTAAAGGTAATTCTCGCAATATAAACCAGAAATTAGGCAGACATGGGGTAATTAAAAATGTAATGGTAATTAATTGCAATTAATTACAAATTTTCAAGTGATTAAATATAATGTGTAATTAAGCAAATTTTCAATTACTTGTAATTGTAATTTAATTAATTACATTTCAAAAATGCCAGTAATTGTAATTATATTTCAATAACATTATATTGATAAAACCATGGTCATTTTGTTTTCTCGTTGATAAGTTAATTGTATTAACAGTACTATGAAGTTCCATACACAGTGGCGGATCCAGCGGGGGGGGGGGCACAGGGGGCCCGTGCCCCCCCCCCCCAGTTGCCCCGACCTTCCCCCTCTCTCACTGCTAATTGTCAATCAACCAGCGTCATGACCAGTTAATTAGTGGCACTGATTAATTAATTTGTGTACACAGGTAGGAAATTGCAATCAGGCGATGATGTAATTTACCAGTTCGCTGAAGCATGAAAGAATCCAGGTAGTACTGACCAGTCTTAGGTCTCTTTTATACCCGATAATCGATCAGATAGGCGGGAACACGATTGATATAGTAGAGAACGTGGTCAACACGAAAGGTCATTAAAACGACAGAGAGTGCATTCTAGTGAGATTCAGAGTGGTGTGTCCTATGCTGCGGCAGTTACGAATAGTGGTAGCCCGAACCAGGAACAATCTAATAGCCAAGGATAGGGCCACGCCGGGGGCGGCAGTAAGTGGGTTGATACGGACAAAATATCTGTTAAATTAAGTACAGGTGCAACTAATGAAATTGATTCGTCAACTGATAGTATTGCTGGTAGTAACATTATTCAAATTGCCTTTAATAACGAATTTGACTCTGATAATGCAATTGATAATCAGATTAAAAAGTCTCTATCCTGTGAATGTAATTTGAATGATGTTCCAGTTAGCAATAGTATTAACAATATGTTACCAACGGCTCGGCAGATTGGCAACAACATATTTTTTTTAAAAGAAAAAAAACAACACACATATACAAAATGTTAATAATTATTCAGGAATTTCAATTTATAAACTACATTCATCAAATACTCAAAACTTCAAATATAGATTGCCAAATCCATCATAGTTCATCTTCAGAACGAATTTAACTCTTCTCAATGTCCGATTCACAATAATACATCAATTCAATTCAGTTCGATTTTCACTTCACAGTTCAATAATTTCACTGTATCTCAATATTACAATTCATTTCAGTTCGTTTTCCACACAACAGTTTAATAATTTCACTGAATCATCAAAATTAATTCAACACAAACAACTTCAATATCAAATTAAATTTTCTGCAATTACACAGAATTATTCAGTTCTTTTTACATAATTCAATTTTCAGTTCACCAATACTTCACATAAATTTTCTATGTGCAAACAATTCCACAATAATTATATTTGACTTTTCTTCTGCTCAAGGTATCAAGCCAAAACTACCCATATCTTCAAAAATTCCTTTAAATACATATATCAGCACATCTGTCATTCTATCTGATCATGTCATACTCCCACCAAGTTAACTTTCACACCTTCTTTTATACCTTCAAAATCATTCATCCATCAAAATTTCATGCACTCACACACTTAAACTATTTTATTGACAACAAGAAAAGTGGACTTCACATGGACAAGTTAAACTATTAGATAAAAGTACAAATGACCTAACAAAAATGATTACTGGACAATAGATGAATTGGACATATAAAGATTGACACTTATTGATTTTAAGAGGTACCTTTAGGGATAATTTTGGCCAAATTAAATAAACAGGTAGTTTTGGCTTAAACAAAATAAAATAAAATAATTACTGTAACACATCCCCCCTCCTTATGAACTGACCCATCAGTTCTACAAAGTCGGACACCTAGAAAGTATATCAGCGCCTAAATTATTGATGCCTGTAATCGAACGCGTGCGAAACGAAAATTGCTGTAGAAATAAAGCCCACCTAGTGATACGCGGATTTTTGAACCGTGCGGTGTTCAAGAAAACAAGAGGTTTGTGGTCCGTCTCGAGGATAAAAGTACGGCCATACAAATACTTTGACAACTTGTCAACTGCCCAGACGATACTCAGACATTCCTTTTCAATGATGGAATAATTCTGTTCCCTATCCAACAACTTTCGACTAATGTAACGAACTGGGTGATACAAAGCTACTACACCTTTATTTGAAGCATCTGTCCTTAATACAAATTCCAAATCAAAATCAGGAAGAATTAATATAGGCTTGGAAGATAGAATTCTTTGAATGGCTTCAAAAGCTAACTGACAATCAGGAGTCCATTTGACAATTGAAGATTTCCCCTTTTTAGTTAAATCTGTGAGTGGAGCAAGTAAAGTAGCAAACTTTGATACAAAGTGTCTGTAATATGAACAAAACCCAATAAGACTGCGGACTTCCTTCTTTGTAACTGGAACAGACATATTTAAGACTTTGTCAATTTTTGAATCAGCAGGGCGTATACAACCTTCACCAACAACATGACCCAGAAATTCAATAGTAGTAAACCCAATAGAAACCTTTGAAGGTCGAGCTGTGATATTTTCACTACGCAATCGATCCAAAAATGATCGTAAATGAACAAGATGTTGTTCCCAATTCAGAGAAAATATCAATGCATCATCAAAAAAATTGACTGTAAAATCCAAACCTTGAAGTAACAGTCTCATCATGCGTGCAAAACTAGCACAAGCTGTTTTTAAACCAAAGGCTAGAACAGTAAATTGAAATAAGCCCTGTGGAACTTGAAAAGCTGTGTAAGGACGCGATGAAACATCTAGAGGTATTTGCCAGTAACCTTTGGATAAATCAACCTTGGTAAAATATACAAATTTACCTAATTTGTTAAAGAGATCCTCTGGATTAGGAATAGGTTCAGAATCGAAAATTGTGTGTTGATTGATAGCTCTCAAATCTAGAATAAAGCGATTAGAACCGTCCTTCTTTTTAAGAAGCAAAACAGGTGAACAGTACGGAGATGTTGATGGTTCAATGACACCTAACTTGAGCATGGCCTCTACTTCATTTTTGATGACTTCCTGAGTAGAATAAGGTAATGGATAAGGCTTGACATTGATTGGTTCACTAGTAGACAACTTGATAGAATGAGTGACTAACTTAGTACGACCTGGCACATCAGTGAAAACATCATGAAATTCTGACAGCAAAGATGAAATTGACTGCTTTTGTTCAGGATTTAAGCTAGGATTAATAACTACATCCTTATAAGTCTCAGTGCTGACAATAGATGGTAACATGAGTGGAACTGAAGTGTAAACTGGATCTTCCTCCGGAATTGGAGAAATAGCACAAACTGAAGAAATAGCACGATCACTATTTTGTAGGATAGGATCACGTGAGTGATATTCCTTAAGCATGTTGATATGAAAAACTTTAGTTTTTGAATCCAATTGAATGATGTAATCACATGCACCTTGCTTAGACACAACTGAATAAGGTCCTTTCCATTGCATTAGAAGCTTATTTGAGAAGTAGGAAGTAACACTAAAACTTTGGATCCGACCTTGAGATTACGTAAACGTGAACGACGGTCATAAAGTAACTTAGTGCGCTTTTGTGATGCCTGCAATTTAGAATAAACTAAATCACAACTGTTGCTAATCTTTTCCTTGAGGTCTAGCACATACTGATATGATGTAACAACTTTGGGATCTGTAGATTTCCCCTTCCACACTGAATAAAGTAATGACAGAGGGCCTCTAGGAGTTCTACCATATAATAGTTCAAAGGGAAAACCCAGATGATCTTGAGGAACCTCACGATAAGCAAACAATACAGGATTGATGAAACGATCCCAGTTCTGAGGTTGTTCAATGACTAGCTTAGATAGCATCTTTTTGATTGTGCCATTAAATCGCTCTACTAGTCCATTTGTAGCGGCATGATAAGGAGAAGTACGAAGATGTTGTACACACAACAAATCCATGATTTCAGAAAATAAACCAGAAGTAAATTGAGAACCTCGGTCAGTAAGAATTTCTTCAGGAATACCAAGGCGTGAAAAAATTTCCATCAGAGCATCAGCAACTTCAACAGTACCAATAGACTTAAGAGGAATAGCTTCCGGATACCTAGTAGTATAGTCAATAAAAGTCAAGATGTAACGATGACCGGAAGAAGATGGAGGATCAATAGGTCCAACAATATCTATAGCCACCCGCACGAATGGTTCCTTAATAACTGGTAAAGGATAGAGTGGAGCCTTAAGTGGTTTACGACTAGATACAACTTTCTGACAAATGTCACAACTTGTACAAAAACGCTTGGTATCTGCTGCTACACCAGGCCAGTAAAAATAATTAAGAATTCTATTGAGAGTTTTAGCAAATCCCATATGACCAGCCATAAGTGTTTCATGTGCTAATGACAAAATCTTTTGTCGTAACACAATGGGAACTACTAATTGAATGAACTGCTTCTTATCAAATGTGGTAAATTTGCGGAACAACAAACCATTCTCAACATAGAACCAAGCAGAACCATTTTTCTTCTTCTCACCAATTTTGTTATTAGCCTTCCTAAAACAAGGACTAAGACTAACATCAGATGATTGCAGTTGGCCAAAATCTGAAGATAAAACTTCAAGGGGAGCAATTAAATTATTAATAGCTAAAGGTTGTAAAGTTTGAGTTTTACTAGACTGTGCACGTGTTACAACTTGCATTGTCGGATGAGCAAAGTCACTAGATTCACCCAAGTCAAAACCAACAAAATCAGTATTCTGAGGAAGTAAAGCCCCTTTAACATTTCAATTATAACATCAGCAACAGGATTATCACACAAACAAACTAAAGCATTACCGGAAAAATATGGAGATGTGATGTGTACCTCAGCCATTTCATGAATGACTAAATCACCATTAAATGTAACACAAGTAGTTGTGCGATTATGCAAAATATCCGATTTGGAAACTAAAGACCTACGTACTCCAATTGTAGAACAACCAGTGTCGCGTAACACTGTAACTGGTGTGTTATTAAGATGACCTTTAGAAATGGGTAAAGATGGCAATACTGAAGGTTCAGCTAAACCAGCAGATTCTAAATCAGTAACTTGATGACAAATGCCACCACTAGACATTTGTAAAGAGTCTAAAATTGTAAATGCCATACCAGCAAAATGTTGAGTATTACTGTGCAAAGCAGAATTAGGAAAAGTAGCCTTAGGAAATAAATCATAAGAACCAGTACTAGGTGATTGAGTTTCTATAGAAGGATTAGAATAAGAAACTGTGGTAGGATTAGGGCCTGTTTTGACAGATGAGCTAGAAAAATTATCTGATACTCCAGGTGACCTAAAATCTTCACTATATGAAGCAATAGCTGAACCAGAAAACTGACTAGGAATTTTACAACTACCAAAATGACAACTATCACACTTACTACAATATACAGCTTTGCAATTTTTTGCAATATGACCACCTATATTACATCTAAAACAAATAATGCTGCGATTTGAAGTGGAGTTTTCCGAGCTAAAACGATTTTGAAATTTGGGCTGGTTTACATTAGATCTTAATGTTTTATTAACATTATGATCTTGTCGATTCCGGTCGCGAGAAACTGAAGACTGTCTGCGAACAAAACGATTACGAAATCTGCCTCGATTTGGTGGAACAACTGTAGCCGACATTGTCCAAGTCGCGTTACTAGTACTAGCCGCTAGATTACAATCCGGATGTGCACTACGATAAGCTTCGGCTGAGCTACTACATCTGCGAATGATTTTAAATTTCTCTCTTTTAAATAAGTTTCAAGATCGGTAGAAACTGAACGCAAAAACTGTTCTCTAAGAATGAGATCAGCTAATTGATTCATTGTACTGACGTTAGCGGATTTCAACCAACGAGCAAATAACGATTTCAGTTTTTCCCCAAAAACTTGCATAGCCTCAGTCGGTTCAGGCTTAAGATCTCGAAAACGTTTATTAAAACCCTCTACAGTAAAGTCGAAGAATTTTAACAACGCTTCTTTAAGCTGATCATAATTTACAGGATTTACTGAAGATAAATTATAATACACATCAAGTGCATTACCTGTAAGAAATGTGGCAAGATAAGTACACCACTGAGCTTGATCCCAATGCATAGACTTAGCATGTGTTTCAAATCTATAAAGAAATGCATCCATGGTATCATGTGCCTCATTAAAGTTAGGAAGTTTGGGCATTTTAGGGTTAATGACAGGTGAGCTATGTTTTCCTGATTTTATTTCTAACTCTTTTAATTTAATTTTAGTTTCAACCTCGTCTAACTCTTTCTGTCTCATTCTGTCAAATCTCTCTTTTTCTCTTTCTGCCTCCTCTCTCTCTTTTTGTAATTCTCTTTCAAATTTCTCTTTTTCTCTCTCTTTTTCTCTTTCAGCTTCCTCTCTCTCTTTTTGTAATTCTCTCTCAAATTTCTCTTTTTCTCTCTCTAACCTACGAATTTCTCTCTCTTCATTTTCTCTTATTTTATTTTCAATATAATCAATAATATCTTGCCCCGACAAACCGGCAATTTTAGCCTCATTTAAAAATGTTTCCCTACTTGCCATGACAAAATTATTCAAAAATATATTACAAAAAAAATTATTTACACAATCTTTATACACAAATACCAAAACTTGATTTAAAAAAAAAATTACATACAATAATAAAACAGGTTCAATGACAAAGACGAGCCCCCATAATTGTTACCAACGGCTCGGCAGATTGGCAACAACATATTTTTTTTTAAAAGAAAAAAACAACACACATATACAAAATGTTATAATTATTCAGGAATTTCAATTTATAAACTACATTCATCAAAATACTCAAAACTTCAAATATAGATTGCCAAATCCATCATAGTTCATCTTCAGAACAATTTAACTCTTCTCAATGTCCGATTCACAATAATACATCAATTCAATTCAGTTCGATTTTCACTTCACAGTTCAATAATTTCACTGTATCTCAATATTACAATTCATTTCAGTTCGTTTTCCACACAACAGTTTAATAATTTCACTGAATCATCAAAATCAATTCAACACAAACAACTTCAATATCAAATTAAATTTCTGCATTACACAGAATTATTCAGTTCTTTTTACATAATTCAATTTTCAGTTCACCAATACTCACATAAATTTTCTATGTGCAAACAATTCCACAATAATTATTTTTGACTTTTCTTCTGCTCAAGGTATCAAGCCAAAACTACCCATATCTTCAAAAATTCCTTTAAATACATATATCAGCACATCTGTCATTCTATCTGATCATGTCATACTCCCACCAAGTTAACTTTCACACCTTCTTTTATACCTTCAAAATCATTCATCCATCAAAATTTCATGCACTCACACACTTAAACTATTTTATTGACAACAAGAAAAGTGGACTTCACATGGACAAGTTAAACTATTAGATAAAAGTACAAATGACCTAACAAAAATGATTACTGGACAATAGATGAATTGGACATATAAAGATTGACACTTATTGATTTTAAGAGGTACCTTTAGGGATAATTTTGGCCAAATTAAATTAAACAGGTAGTTTTGGCTTAAACAAAATAAAATAAAATAATTACTGTAACACAATATTACACGTGAAATTAATGTAACAGAAAGTGACTATACTCTTAACAGTGAATTGGTTAGTTCAACATATGTTGACACCATTGTTTTAATAAATGATAATAATAATTATGCAAATAGAACAGGAAATGAAATAAATACAGACATTAAAAATTTTCTCCCGGTCTTCGACAAAAGTGAAATAGAAGTTGTAAATAATGAAATAGAATCTGTTAATGATTCTCTTCCTGAGATTGGAGATGGAAATTTTATCTGCAATAATGGTTTGAATACGGTTTCTGTTGAATTTGAAACCGCAAATATTGTGCACAATGAAATTTCTTATTCTGATGAAGATAAATTTTGTATTGACGTTGTATATTGTTTAAGCACTGAAGTTGCAGATACAAATGTTGATGGAACTGAGATCAATGACGTAAATTATGCAGTTTCAAATACTGATGAATTTGAGGCTAATGATAAGATTAATGTAAATAATGCAGTTTATGGTGATGTAAATAATGATGCTTGTTTTTCTGATCTAGATCTTAATATATGTGCTTTAAATGTCTGTGGTTTAAAGTCGAAATTATTGACCCCTGAGTTTGAAAATTTTGTAAATAAGTATGACATTTTGTGTTTTAGTGAAACCAAATTAACTGATCTTGACGACACATGTGTACCTGGATATGAATGTTATTGTAAAAATAGAAGTAACAATAAGTCTGGGGAATTGCTATTTTTATAAGAGAAAATATTAATAATCATTTTACTATTATTAAAGTAAATGTGATTTTATTATGTTTATTAAAGGACATAATGTATGTCAAATGGGGACATTATCATCGGGGCTGTATATTTACCTCCTATAGATTCTATTTATTCGAATGTCGATAGTTTTGATGAAATTGAGGATGAAATAGTGCGTGTTTCTTCTTTATGTAATAATATTTGTTTATTAGGGGATTTTAACTCTAGAACTGGTCAGTTACTGGACTATATAGAACCCGACAAGTATATTTCGGAAGTAATTGATGTTGATTCCGAAGCTGACAAACTTCTATTTGGATGTGAAATTTTAAAGAATATTGGGGTACCTCTAAACAGAGCAAATAGCGATAGGAAATCTCCTAATCATTTGGATACAGATTAATTGATTTATGTAAAAAATAGTAATTTATTTATCGTTAACGGTAGAGTTGGTAATGATAAAGGTATTGGTAAAACTACTTCGAAAGGTGTTAGTTTTGATTGATTGGCTGTATGTTCACCTATGTTGTTTAATATAATTGACGATTTTTCAGTTCTTAACTTTTGTGGTCTGTTGTCCGATATCCACTGTCCAATTGTGATAAAATTTAAATTAAATATTAATCATGTCAAACTAGAAGAGATTTATAATCCTGAGATAAAGCTAAGAAAGTGGATACCTGAAAAAGCTAATTTATTTGTCGACAATATTGATAGGGAAGAAATACGTAAAATTCATGATCTGTTAAATAATTATGAAGATGTGAACATTAAATGTGTTATTGGAGGTGTAACCAAAAGCATATCAAATATTTTTTTCCATTTCGGCAAAGAAATCTTTTGGTTACTTTAAGAAAAAAAAAAATAAGAGAAAGAATAAACTCTGGTTTAATAAAGAATGTAATGAAACACGAAAATTATACCACAAAGCTTTGAAACGTCATAATAGCGATAAGTCTGAAATCTCAAAATCTAATCTTAAAGCTGCTAGTAAAAGAACTGTATCGAAGCATTATGCTAACTATAAAAGGAAAATTAGACAAAAACTAAATAATTTACGAACCAAAAACCCTAAGGAATACTGGAAAATATTAAATAAAAATAACCAAAGTTCGGCTAATAACAACTTGAATTTAAATATTTTTTATGAATTTTTCAAAATATTAATGAAATAGACGATACAGATGAACGTCTTCAAGAACCCAAATTTGATGTGTTTCCTAACAGTACTTATAACTTTGAAATAAATAGTCCAATTAAAGAATCTGAAATTGTTTATATTGTTAATAATTTAAAAAATGATAAATCGTGTGCACAAGATGGCATTATTAATGAATATCTTAAATCGACTTTACATTTAATGTTACCAATATATACCAAACTTTTCAATTTAGTTTTTGACACTGGAATAATTCCTGAAGAGTGGCTGGTAGGTGTCATAAAGCCTGTCTATAAAAATAAAGGGATAAAGCAGACCCGGATAACTATAGAGTAATAACCTTAGTGAGTTGTTTTGGGAAGGTATTTACAGGGATTATTAATAAACGACTTAACGATTATGCTGAAAAGGTAGACTTAATCACAAAAGTTCAAGCTGGTTTTAGAAAATCATACTCTACATCGGATAATATATTTATTTTACATTGCTTGATTGAATTGTTGTTTGCTGATAAAAAGAAATTGTTCTGCACATTTATTGATTTTCGCAAAGCTTTTGATTCTGTTTGGAGAGGGGGTTATGGATCAAATTACAGAAATATTTAATAAATGGTAAATGTTTTGATATTATTAAAAATATGTATAAATCTATCAAATCATGTGTTATGATTGGAGAACAAAAATCTGAATATTTTATGTGTAATATTGGTGTGAGGCAGGGTGAAAATTTATCACCATTTCTATTTTCTTTGTTTTTGAATGATTTGGAAGAGTTCTTTGTACAAGAAAATGTTAAAGGTCTATCAAGTATATCCAGTAAATGTAATGATCAATTGAGACTCTATTTCAAAAAATTTCTCTTATTGTATGCTGATGATACTTTAATATTTGCAGAAGATATAACTTCAATGCAGGAAGCTCTTGATAACTTTGCACTTTATTGTGATCATTGGAAATTAGATGTAAATATCAAGAAGACTAAAATAATGGTATTTTCAAGGGGTAGAGCAAAACATTCCTCAGTTTTAAAATATAAAGATACTCCCTTAGAATTCGTGGACCATTACGGCTATTTAGGAATTATTTTTAGTAAAAATGGGAAGTTTTTCAAAGCTAGAAAAAAATTAGTAGAACAAGCTTCTAGAGCCCTTTTCGGTGTATATAAAAAGATTACTAATTTAAATTTATCTGTTAAATGTCAGTTGAATTTATTCGATAAAATGATTGTTCCTATCTTGACCTACGGTAGCGAAGTTTGGGGATTTGAAAATATTTCTATTTTAGAAAATATACACTTGAAATTTTGTAAGAAGGTTTTAAAGTTACGCAAGTCTACTCCTAACTGTATGGTATATGGAGAACTCGGTCGCTTCCCTTTAAATATTATAATCTGTAAAAGAATGATATCTTTTTGGTGTAGAATAGTAAATGAACCAGACAAATTTTCTTATATTTTTTATAACCTTATGTTTAAAATGTTCCAAGATGGGAAAAAAGTGCCATGGATTGAAAAGATAAAGTCTATTTTTGATTCTCTTGGTTTTAGCAACATTTGGAGGGACTCAGGGACAATTCTTAAGCAACCAATGGATAATTAAAGCAGTTGAAAGGAAACTTGAGGATCAATTTATTCAAAAATGGGACCAAGATATATTTAATTCACCAAAAACCGTTTCTTATCGAATATTTAAAACAGAGTTTTGTTTAGAAAATTATCTGAATATACTTCCAAATACACAAAGACTAATCCTAACAAAATTCAGAACAGGTAATCATAGACTTCCTATTGAAACAGGTCCTCTAGAAATGAACGATTATGTACTAAATGTTTTGATGGTAAAATAGGTGATGAATTTCATTTACTTTTTGAATGTTGTAAGTTCAGGCATTTACGTATTAAATATATTGATGTTAGTTACTGGAAGAATGCAAACACTTACAAATTTTCGGCATTGTTTAAGTCTAAAAATAGAAAGAAACTACTTAATCTAATTAAACTTCTGAAGGAAGCCCAACTTGAATATTAACAGTTTTCTCAGTTATTATACTGTATATATATTATAAGAATTATACCTTTGTATTTGTTTGTTATTGTATGATGTATTGTATTTAATGTTTAATTTATGTGGCATGCGTAGATTGTAAATATGGAAATGTGTTACCTCTTGTACCACCCCGGTGGACTTAGAGTGAATAAAAAGTTAAGTTAAGTTAAGTTATGTGTCAGGTGATAATGTTATGTACCTGATCGTTGAGGCGTGAAAGAAACCAGGTAACCAGTAGACAACGTTAATTAGTAATACTAATTAAGAGACTTCCATGAAGAGTGATTCCATTAATCATACGTGAATTCATTTAATTTACCGATATGGCCAGAGAGAGAGAGAGATCTAGAGAAAACTGATTTTTAGCACACAAGATTATCTTTTTGTATATGTTTATAGCACGATGTTCTATTTCCATATAAAAGTCCAAATTTTTGTACAATTTTTTACATTTTTTAATTAGTTTTAATAGGAAAAATCTGTCACATTGACTTTTTATTCTATTCGCCCGTTTTTCGGCTTTACGGAACAATCCGTCTAAAATAATCAGTGTTTTTTTTTTTTTTTTTTTGCTGTGACAAGATTCTTGTGTTCGGTTTGCACTTTTAATGCGCATTATACAATGAAGAACTGACTAACCAGTCATTTAAAACTAATCAAATAATAAAATTAACTTGAAAGTCCAGATGATGGTCATACAGTTTCATTTTAAACAAGTGTGGAAAAGGGGGTAGTGGTAGTAGGAGACCTACCCCTTCGGTACATGTAGCGGGCAGGTCAGTTGTAGAGTGCTTGCTCCGTAAGTCAAGGAGGTCGAGGGTTTAGTCTCTGGTCAGTCTGACCCAAGAATTGAAAAAGTGTAGTGACTGTTCGCTCGGCATTAAAAATGAATGCAGGTCTTTCGGAAAACCCTTAAACCCGAGGCCCCTTGTCACGGTAGGCGTGGCAAGATAAAGAACCTTCACTGTATAATGCCACCAACCGCAAAGCACAGATATTTCTGCACCTACACCTATAGCTGATGACGTCTCGATATATGAAATATTATTGACTTAAAAGTTAAACCCCATTAATCAATGATCAATCAAACTTAGGACCGGGATTCAAACAGAAAGACTTTCCACTGATGAGCTTGATTTATCCCCAACTGGATCACCCAGACCACTTTCATCCATTTATCGACCAAATTAAATCAAACACTGGTATCCCTCTGATGGATCAACTTCCAAAGGTTGAACAAACTCCTTTAATATAACGCAAAAAAGCGTCGGTCTGGATCTGGGGTGCACAACTACACCTCGACAGATAAAAAGGACGACAATACAAGTTACCGACGCGACAAATTTCGACAGCACAGTTGATAGACGATACTATGAACTCGCCGACACTCATAGCCACCGCGTCAATATATTTTTATTTTTTTAAATAAGCTAACTGATTAGTTTCTTTGACTGGTTAGATCCACTTTAATGCGAGGTAAAAAGGATGCTCGACAGTGTTCAGATGCCAGGAAATTGCACCATTTGTACTGAAAAAGCAAATTTTTTCTGGGGGAGCATGCCCCAGACCCCCCTAGTAGGTCGCGCCTTTGGCGCATACTTGTGCCCCCCCCCCCCCATTCACCAAGACTCTGGATCCGCCCCTGCCATACATCATCAAATCTGTTATCTGATATTATTGAAGTTATTATTATTATTATTATTATTATTATTATTATTATATTATTTAAATGGCGGTTTTATATTATTTTATTGATCATAACCTCCAAGCTAAATGTATACATAAATCTGTTCTAATACTCAAAGCATTTTTACTTGTTGTGTACCCCGAAGGCAAGCTGGTGCCACAATGTGACTACAGTGCGTATGACTTGCATAGTAGCAAAGTTGTTGTTGAAATAATTTATTCAGGAAGTACACTTACTATGGCTTCACACAATTCATACAATTAATTAAGACAATTTTGCCAGAGGTACTGGGAAACTTTTCTATGCAGACAGAAACAGACTTTGTGATTTTCATACATTTAAAATGTTAATGATATCCATTTTTCAAACTATATTTGTAAGTAAAAAGAAGTAAGATATGCCAATAAATTGTGAAAAGTTTCAAAACAAAGTGTCTATGTTTTCTAATTTTTCAAGTTCCCCAATGTAATTATGTAATGGTAATTAATTACTTTAACAAATTAATAATTGTAATTTTGTTAAAGACTTTGTTAAATTGATGCCATGGTAATGGTCATTGAAGATTTCCAATGTAATGGTAATTTAATTAATTACTTTTCGTGTCTACATGTTTATATGGATTGCAGTTATGGTAGTAAAAAAGTATATTACATCAATGGAATATGACTGACAAAAAGTTTAGTTCGTTAAATGTAATACTTTTGCGTCTAGATTTATGGTTTGGGCTGGCGTCAGTTTTTATTGCAAAACATCGCTGAAAATCATTAACAATGGTGTAAATAATGTTAGGTCGGATAATAACATAATTTTATTCTTACCAAAAATTTTCTAAGATTGTTTAAATGCCGTGAAAATGATATGGTGTTTCATCATCAGGACTCGGCGTCTTGTTATACATCTAAGAAACCCATTGACTTTCTGAAGAAACGTAAGGTCAGTTACATTACAATGTCTGAGTGGATGCCAAAAAGTCCCGATTGTGCTCCAGTGGATTACGGTAGCTGGGAAATCCTAAATCGTCGTCTTCAGAAAAGGATTTAAAAGTGTCGTCAAAGATGAATAAAAAAACTGGAACAGAGCTACATAAATAAGACACTTTCGAGTTGAACAAAGCGTTGTAGAATGGTATAATACTGCCACAGTTCACAAATAAAAAATCTGAACATTACAGTAAAATCTGAGTTATTAAAGATGATTTTGTTAACCAAAGTGGTTCTGTTATAAACCGAACATGTCTTGAAGAACATTTAAATGGTGCCTGTATAATGTCCATGTCTTAGATGTGTCTTCTCCTAAGTTCGATCCACATGGAGGAGAGCAACGGATAAAGAAAGAAACGTCGATGGATGGACTACCTGGAACACAGCCAAAGCAGCAGTGAAGGACAGACAAAAATAGAAATAGCTTTGCGGTCTTATGCGCTTCTGACGAGGAGAGCATTATGGTTGGGGTATGGTTAAAAGTGTATTTTTCTTGATTATTCTTCTATTCTGTTGCTTATAATAGTTTGTGACAATATTAATTCTAATTTAATTTTAACAACGACGTGTATCACCGTGACACGGGACCTCGTTTATGTTAACCTCCAATCCGACAGAACCGTGACTTTCATTTCGTGATGCCCGAGCCGCGGCTTGGCGACCGAAGAACAGCCACTAACCACTTTCAAGTCTTTAGTCCTATGCTGACCCGTCGGGGTTCAAACCCACTTACGGAGCTAACACTCTGCAAATTAAGCTACCGCTGAAATTCCATAGGTTCTTTAAAATTAAAAAAATATTTTTACACATTTTACTTTGATAATCTGACAGCCTATCTAGAATTTTACTGTTTCTGTTTAACCAATTACGAGACAAGATCGTCACATTAGACGACATTGACCGTTTGTAAGTTGCACTGCACCTGGTGAGAACTAAGCACACCATTCCTATCTCAAATATACCAGTATTAGTCTAGAGCTCGGAGATGTAATGATACATATACTAAATCAAACGTTTAAATGTGTTTCGAGTCAGTGGAGACAATTGATTACTAACTTTTTATTTATTATTTATTTATTTATTTATTTATTTATTTATTTATTTATTTATTTATTTATTTTTATTTATTTAATTTATTATTTATTTATTTATTTATTTATTTATTTATTTATTTATTTATTTATTTATTTATTATTATGTCTCTGAGGTCAAATTTGTACTTTATGTAATTTTATTTTGTTGTCTTACCAGAGACGTATTTAGTTATACCAGAGACATATAAAATATATTTACTGTATGATCTGACTCTGAACGAAGTCCCTATTTTTATCCTCTCTTAAAACAAAAATATTTATTTAATAGTAAATAAAGAATTTTTAACCGATTCCCAAGTCCCATAAACGTCTATGCCAAATTATCTGCATGAAAGAGGACATGTTGAACAGTTCGTTTTTATCAGATTGCTATCATCAAATCGTTATTTGGTCTAGATGGGTGCTCTTTTAAACGACAGGAAAACCGGATTAAGGCTTACAATAGAGGGCGCTACATCACACGCTTCCTGTACGAAGTTTGGAGTGTCGTCGACGGGTAGAAACCGTTGTTCTGCTTGTATCGCCCTAAGTGGCCATATTTAAAAACAAAAACAAACAACTAGAATAGTGTAATGATTCTTATTTTAGGTAATACTCGAGTAGTGATTTGGTTTGTCCGTCTGGGACAGTTTAGACTGAATATTTATCTTTGTTTATTCTTGGGATTGGCCAGTTGAAACATATTTGTTAGGGGTTTCTTCACTCCCGATTATGTTGTTTCAGACGGCGGAAGCTTATTTATTTGAAAGTGTTATATCGTTTTTGTGGCGGAGGGTAGCATTTGTTTCCAAGCCAGGTTGGACGATATGGGGGGGGGGGTCCCAACAACAGGCACATAATTTGGTGATCTATAACTTTTTGCTAATGTTTGGAATAAAATCTCTGTCTACTAGATATTATGTTTTATGGGACCGTTGTCCACAATCATATTTTGGGCTGTTTGGTATGACAGATTTGCTTCAGAACAGAACAACATACCCCCTCCCCATCCCCGATGACAACAGTATTCCAGAACAATTTAATACCATAATCCTCTAGAATTCCAGCAAACTTGTTACGAATGGTCCTCAAATTCGTATTAATACAGAAATTTTTCAAGTTTGCAAATCTCTAAAGATGGAATCCCTGTTGAATTTGGTATGGATCATTGGATGACCAAAAACATTTTACATATCGCTGGTGGACCTGGCTGGATAAGTGGCCAGGTAGCTTAATGGGTAGAGCATCTCGCTAGTATTTGGAAGGTCCCGGTTTGGCAGCTGCATTTTTCCCTTTCCTGTTACATTTTGAGGTATTGGTGGACAGTCACAACATTTTATACAACTCTGTGAACTCAATTTTCTGCACAAGTTTTACACATGACCCTCTCTGCAACAGTTATCACTGTGACCCATGACTTCCTAACTGCAAAGGGCAAGTCATATGTTGGCACCGCCATTGATGAGAATCAATCAGTCACCCCATCCATTATTGGCCAGGTATGCTGTTGCTAGACTTCAATGTAATTGGGATTCCCTACTGATTTACCTAAAAGTTAAACCATCTACCCATTCTATAGGAACAATCAGTACGATCTTCCTGGTACTGATACTTAAACTTTCTAATAACAGTGATTTTGTTTGCCTAAATTACTACCATATAACGGTAGATTCCCCTATCTCCCAATTTAATTACTAATATTCCCAAAACAACACTGATACACTGGCAAATTAAATCTAGATGTCCTTACCCACAAAATTTCAGAAACTGTAACAGTATATCTTTAAAATCATACAATGAGGATTATAACTATTGTCAGTATGTGATAATGAAGTTTGCTGTATTTCAGAACTTTAAATTTTCCCAAAGTGAAAGATAGACAATGATTTCCCTTAAATTTGTATCAGGAGGTAGATTGACTAATCCAACAGGCCAGGGGTCAAAGGGGGCTCCTAGGTCGAAAACATTTTCAGGTCTTCTGAAGGCAATTTTATGAATTCTAACTGTCCAATTTGGAGTTTTAGGTGGTAAAATCTGCCTAATGTTGCCTCTTGTGGACAACACTGGATAGCTATAGAAGGTATTTTTTAAGAAATGTAACAAAATCATTGAATAATTTATATTCACTTGATATAGCATACAGATTATTTAAATTGACATGTGTCTTAGTGTGTAATTATTTCTGTTTTAATATAGGATTCACCCTGTCCATCCTTATGTTGTCTGTCCAACCCGATGTGGAGTCTGCTCTATAACTTCCACATCTACATGTATAGAAAGATTTTTTTTTCAAAATTGGCACGAAATAAAAAAAAGTATAACAACATGAGACAATGTGCTACATACCAAAATCAAGTGTGTAGGTCATGAGGTCAAATCTTGGGATTGGCCTCTGTAGGTGGTGTTGGAGGTGTATTTGTCTCCCAAAACAATGCTCTAGTTTTTTAAAGTTTAAAAACAAATGAAGAAAAATATATATTCACATTTTATATTTTACAGGTTTGAAGATGTATGGCTGATGGTGTAGCTACATATTTAGACAGAACATGTCTGACATTGAAGCTTTTTTTGCTTCCAAGACTTTAGAGGAGGTCAAGGACATAGTGAAATCTGCAGTAAGTACTGTATTCAAGGTTCTCAGTGATTTTGATACTACATCACATTTAAGTAATTGGTCACAGTGGCCTAATTGATAAGATGTCAGTCTACAAATCCAGGGTCTTTCACCACTGAGTTCCAAATCCTTTTTGGACCAAATGTAGGAAAGTGAATTTTCTTTGCCGTTGACCTTTACTGGTTCATCTGGTGTCGGTATAATGTGACTGGAGAGTGGTACACTTGTCTGCAGCATACTAACCTGGTGATCTAGCACCTTAAAGTCGACTTTAGTGCACTCTGGCAGTGTGTGCCAAACTTCGTCGGACCGTCGGACAAGTCCGATAAAATTACCGCTGGTCCGATAAAAAATCAGATTTTTCCGGACCGTATGTCCGGTAACCAGTTCGGAAAATAGAGAGCGCCAAAAATTCGGATTTATAGTTCCGATCCAATTCGAATTTTATTATTGCCATCCGACTTCCGTTATTACAAAAATGTTTAACCTGAAATATACGTTCCAGGAGCTATTCCAGGGAAACCAATAAAACGGAAAGCAACAGGAGGCACAAATTATGAAGAAAACGTGAAAGAAAATTTAAGCAGCATTGGATGGAGGGGCGACCATGGTTGCAATTTGACGAGGAGAAATGTGTAATGAAATGCACACATGCTTTGAATTTTACGGGTCGGGAGGCGCAGCACAAAATAATAATTTAAAAGGCCAGAATACATTTATTTGTACTTCCATCAATAAATGTATTCTGACCTTTTAAATTATTATTGTGTGCTACGCCTCCCTAACTCGACCCGACTCGTTTCTCCTTCACGGTCAAATTGCAACCATGGTCGCCCCTTCATCCAATGTTTCTTAAATTTTCTTTCAAATTTTCTTCATAATTTGTGCCTCCCGTAGCTTTCCGTTTTAAAGGAGAAAATAAGTAAATATTTACAAAACTGAATAATTGTTTTCTTTTTATTGAAGAATTTTTGGTCCAGTAAAAAACTTTACAGTCTGGTAAAGTTTCTAGGTTTACCAGACCGAATGTCCATTAAGGGTCATTTAAGTAGGAAAATTCAAGTGAAAACCATTTGGTTCAAAAGCGTGAAAGAGGTTATAATTATGAAATTACCTACAAAAGTGTAACGATTTATAATTAAAAATAAAGTAGGAATTGATAATTTAAGAAATTTTAAAATATTTGTTGCATTTTTTAAAGAAAATTGTGCAAAAATACACGTGTTGGGGAAAATAGCTTACACCTTGTATAACGAATTGATTTTAAAAAATGAAAAGATATTAAGATAATCAACATCATAGAGCAGTGCAAAGGGGGTAGAGTTTGTTAAAGAAATACGAGGTTTTTGAAAACTCGACAATTTACGGTTGAGGTTATCTACGATTTATTTTCCTTTAAAAATGCGTGTACCAGGCGTGATATTTATATTCTAAGGCCACTACTAATCCAAAATACAACAAGTCACTAAAAGTGCACGGTCACTCAATACTGTTCTATTTAAATTGAGGTAAATATTGTTTGGTTTCAACAATGTTGAACTATATAAAGCCGAATATGCCTCAACAATAATCAAGTAATATACAAACTTAGCTTTTATAATCTTCCCTTTGATCATTGGTAGCCTTAGAATTTGAACTATCACGCCTGGTACACGCATTTTTAAAGGGAAAACAAATCATAAAAAACCTCAACCGTAAATTGTCGAGTTTTCAAAAACCTCGTATTTCTTTAACAAACTCTGCCCCCTTTGCACTGCTCTATGACATTAACTATATTAATATCTTTTCATTTTTTTTAATTAATTCGTTATACAAGGTGTAAACTATTTTCCCCAACACGTGTATTTTTGCACAATTTCCTTTAAAAAATGCAACAAATATTTTAAAATTGCTTAAATTATCAATTCCTACTTTATTTTTATTTATAAATCTTCAGACTTTTGTAGGTAATTTCATAATTATAACCCTCTTTCATGCTTTTCAACCAAATGGTTTTCACTTGAATTTTCCTACTTAAATGACCCTTAATCATTTTGAAAGTTTGGCACACACTGCTCTGGTACAAGGCACAAGACAGACCACAAAACATTTCTGTGCTTCATATGCATACACAAACTTGTTCAAAGATTAATCCAGAGAAATTAATAAAGTACAATGTAGTTCTCATCGTGAATAGCTGAAAAATTACTGATGTGACATTATTCAACCAACCAACCAATATCTGAGTATTTATATTGCTGGGGTTACTATCTGTTAACTATATTTGCCACTTTAGATAGGCATATTTAATAACATTTTTAAGCTAAATATTAGAGCTGAGGTGGTGATATTTTTATTCGCGAATGATCTTGATCATTCTCGAATTTAGCTGTTACATGCAGATTTCTCAACCCGAATATTCTTCCGTTACAGATAATCAACTCTCTCTCGTATGTAGGTTCAAAGTTGAAATAAAGGTAGATAACTCAAATTTTGAATGCGGGTTATGGACGTTTCGCCCCAATATTAATATTTTCCGCCCCAACTATATTCTCCGCTTTATCATACCTGCCAACCCTCCCGATCAGGGATTGAGATTAACGGGCGCCCAGTTTTTCGCTCTGGGCGATAAATGTATCATACCCAGGTCGCCCAGGGCTGCCAGGTGGCGATTAGCATTTTCAGTTCGGTGTATTTGACATTCCGATCCGTTTACCGATTTCCTGTTTATATTTCTGACTGGCGACAATAATAGTAAAATTGAAAAATGGGTATCATATAGTTAACAAGTGTAAATGGACCGGTGTTCCGACCGGAATTCAAATACGGTGCCATTTCGTTTCCTTTTCTGATATTTATGTATAAAATGATACTTCCGGCTTTCTGCCATGTGGAAATTTTTAGGAGCATCGACTCCAAAGGCTAAACAAGGACCTGCGGAAAAACGAAAGTACTATCAAGAGAATGATAAGTCCAAACGCATCGGAGCATATAAAAGCCATGGGAAGATGGCAGGCCTTGGTTGTATGATACGCAGGACGGAATGAAGTGTGCCGATTGTGTAGAGTTCGACAGGAAAAAAATCTGTATTTACCGAGGGTTGCACTAGTTATAAACTTGACAGTGTAAATAAACATGACATTTCTGAATCTCACAAACAGGCCCAAGCCTTTAGTAATGCAAAACAAGTTCCTGCTAATAAATCAAAATCTGCCAAAATTATACAGTCATTGACATTGGCAGTACCTATAGATCAACATTTTCTGCAAAACCATTCGTCAATGTAATTGCAGATGTTGAATATCGAAAAGTAAAGCAAGGGATAGAATAATCCAAATGTATATGCCTGATATATTCAGATCAACCATCACTCTTGCAGTGTGTGCCAAACTTTCAAAATGATTAATGGACATTCGGTCTGGTAAACCTAGAAACTTTACCAGACCGTAAAGTTTTTTACTGGACCAAAAATTCTTCAATAAAAAGAAAACAATTATTCGGTTTTGTAAATATTTACTTATTTTCTCCTTTAAAACGGAAAGCTACAGGAGGCACAAATTATGAAGAAAATTTGAAAGAAAATTTAAGAAACATTGGATGGAGGGGCGACCATGGTTGCAATTTGACAAGGAAAAACGAGTCGAGTCGGGTCGGGCCGAGTTAGGGAGGCGTAGCACACAATAATAATTTAAAAGGTCAGAATACATTTACTTATGGAAGTACAAATAAATGTATTCTGGCCTTTTAAATTATTATTGTGTGCTGCGCCTCCCGACCCGTGAAATTCAAAGCAGTGTGTGCATTTCATTACACATTTTCTCCTCGTCAAATTGCAACCATGGTCGCCCCTCCATCCAATGCTGCTTAAATTTTCTTTCACGTTTTCTTCATAATTTGCGCCTCCTGTTGCTTTCCGTTTTATTGGTTTCCATGGAATAGCTCCTAGAACGTATATTTCAGGTTAAACATTTTTGTAATAACGGAAGTCGGATGGCAATAATAAAATTCGAATTGGATCGGAACTATAAATCCGAATTTTTGGCGCTCTCTATTTTCCGAACTGGTTACCCGACATACGGTCCGGAAAAATATGATTTTTTATCGGACCAGCGGTAATTTTATCGGAATTGTCCGACGGTCCGACGAAGTTTGGCACACACTGCTCTTGACAGTTCATTGTATGGCTCATCGAAAAGTTAAGCTCAATCCCTGCTGATGTGAGGAGTCTCCCCATATTAAGACAAAAATTTTGGAATTTTGTGCTATCATACTGCTTTTCCCGTTTTTCAAAGCATTCCGTGAAGTCATCCTTAAAAAATTATAAATTGATTAGAGTGAAATCTGGGATAGCGATCACTTTGTAGAGTGGTCATCTGTCAACTACACTGTCACCTGTCAAACCCAGTCAGCGGGGATCCTAACGGCCACCCGATTGAAAAAATTGTTGTTTACAAGATTTACTAAAATTATGCTGGTCTCGGGAATAAAAAGTCTTCCAAAAATTATCGAATTCTTAAAACACAACTCTGGTGATATAAAATAATAAAATAATAGTTAATTTTTTCAAGTTATTAATTTATTTAAAAAATATCCTCAATCATGACATGAAAGATATCAGAAGCTTATTAGCTCACCTGAGCCAAAGGCTCAGATGAACAATTGTCATCTATCTTCATCCGTCTTGTATAAACTTTTTAGCTCACCTGAGCCAAAGGCTCAGATGTGCAATTGCCATCTATCTTCGTCCGATGTGCGTCATGTATAAAACTTTTCACATTTTTTATCAATTCCTCCAAAACTACAGAGCCAAATTGGATGATATTTGACAGTAATGGTCAAGTAAGGGGTTTTCAGATTTGCACAAATGCAAGGATTATGTCCCCTTGGGGCCCCATAAAGGGGAAATTTGTGAAAATCTTTAAAAATCATCTGCTCTGAACCTACAAGAGATATAACTTAGATATTTCATGTAAAACACTATGGGCACCTAGTTTTAGATTTGCACATATTGTAGCTTTAGGGGCCAAAATGAGATAATGGCAAGGTACTTGAGGGGGAAATTGCAAAATTAATGTATTGTCAATATATTTGAAAACTATAAGCTTTTTGTATGGGCATCATCATCATGTGTATTGGAATACTGTAGGCATTTGCACAACAGTCATTTTGATATATGAATAGAGGTCATAAGTTCAAAGGTCAAGGTCATAGATGTAAACGAATACTGAAATGGTTAATTATCTCAAAAACTTTGAACTCTTTGTGTAGGCATGTATATTAGAATATTGTAGGCATTTGCCTTACGGTCATTTCCATATATGAACGAAGGTCATAGGTTCAAAGGTCAAGGTCATAGATGCAAACAAATACTGAAATGGTGAATTATCTCAAAAATGATAAACTTTCTCTATAGGCATGTATATCAGAATGTTATAGGCATTTACACAATGTTCATTTTGATATATGAATGTAGGTCATAGGTCTAATGGTCAAGGTTATAGATGCAAATGAATACTGAAATGATTAATTGTCTTAAAAACTATAAACTTTTTGTATAGGCATATATGTTAAAATATTGTAGGTATGGCCTAACGATCATTTTGATATATGAATGAAGGACATGAGTTTAAAAGTCAAGGTCACTGATGCAAACAATACTGACATGGTTAATTATCTCAAAAACTATAAACTTTTTGTATAGGCTTCTAAATTGTAGGTATTGACTAATATTCATTGCGATATTTAGATTAAGGTCATGGGTTCAAATTTTTCTTTACCTTTTTAGTTGTTTATAAACAATATATTGTAGCTAGATTTCAGAATATTATATGTAGCACTCTTATGACTAGTTATGTTATAATACATTTGCAAAAAATCCTTACATATAATTGGCCCTTACTGCTGAAAATTTATTTGGACATTCTCTTTAATTAATGTCAATGACCATTGAACCTCTGCATGAGATATGTACTCAGCTGCATGTGAGCATTAAGGCTCATGGACCTCTTGTTTAATATTAGGGTCTCCATGACGATGGAAGTAACTTTGACCATCCTTGATGGTTCCATACATGCATTTATTCGGATTGAACTATTTCCTACATGAATCCTTAATATTGGTCCAATGTGTGAATATTAAAACAGCCCCATGCTCATAGTCTGCACATTGCACACTACATGAACCCGCAATGTTGTGTTGGGAGCAATGCAAGGTGAACATAACAACCTCCTTTCAGTTACCTGACACTACATTGATGGAGACACTGAACTCCCTGTCTTTCTAATCTTTCGCGAATTTTAGTACTTTCAGTACTTTGATTATACATTGTTAGCCCTTAAACCAACAATTTGTATCTATAAATCAGAGTTTGACACTAACTTTTTTTCAACAGTAGCCCACATGGCTAGTAAATGTTTGAAATCACTAGCCCTGCTTGAAGATGAATAGGTCGAGGCATATCTCATCCCTTCCATCTAGCTCATAAGGCTACTTGTAATACAAGATTCACTAACCCTGACTAATTTTTACTAGCCTCAGGCTAGTGTTAGTGTTGATCCCTGTAAATGTGATGGTTTTATTTGTATTGGGCAAGGCCTAAGTGAGTGATGTCAATAAGGCCGGTAACCACTGGCAATTTGATATAAGCGAAAGAATCTTGACTGGTACATAAAACACCATGATACTCTATTTAAAGCAAATTGCACATAGTGGAAGTAAATGCTTAAATAACACCAGGATATTGTTATTTGACAAACCTAAAGATTGATATTGTCTTCAAAAGATCAGTTATTACAATTTGTTATTTCATCCTGATGTGGGTGGTCTAAAATGTGTACGTTTGGAATCTAGATCCCAACACCTCTTTCAACCTATGTTCTAATCCCACTTATCAGAGATCATTGGTGAAAAAGTTTAGTTCACTTGGGAAAGGTTGATTATTTTCTCTGAGCACTCTGGTTTCCTCCACGATCCAAGAATTGACCATCTCATTTTAAGTGAGAGATTGTTGCATGAGGCATTCAACAACTCGCCTGGTTTTTTTTTTATTTAAAGTATTATAGGCAACAAATGACAGTTAAACTTATTAATTTTGTGTCTAGGGTTACCCTGGATATATTTGATGTTTCATAATTCTATGTTTCTTTCACTCTCAATTTTGATTACACACTTGGTGGATGTAGCTAGCTAAACAGGAGGTGCTTCCTGGTCCAAAGCACCAGACCTGAGATCCCAGGTGGACACCGGACCTCACTTCCCTGGTGGAGGTCAGACCTCATTTCCCTGGGTGACATGGTACCTGACATCCCTGGTGAACATCAGACCTCACTTCCCTGGTGGACGTTGGACCTCATTTCCCTGGTGGATGTTAGACCTCACTTCCTTAGTGGGTGTCAGACCTGACATCCCAGGTGGACGTAGGACCTCACTTCCCTGGTGGATGTGGGACTTCACTTCCCTAGTGGACGTCGGACCTCACTTCCTTAATGGAAGTCAGCATGTTTAACCTAATTTGTCAGTTTTAAAGTTTTTACTTTGCTTTTTGATTGTGAGTTTTGATTAATAATTTATGTTTTATTTTTACAGTGTAAAAAGCTATCAGAACACGGAGAAGAGGCAGTGTTTGTCACAGCCAACCCCACACAGAAGAAAACAGATTATACTGGCTCACATGTAGGGTCTACATTCCTCAGCAGTAGACAACAAATTATTGATGAATTCTACGGATATTGTGTTGGTGTGTATATAATATTGCCAATCTGTAAATAGAGGGAGATAACTCAAATAAACTGTGGACCCTATTGCCAGTGATTTTGATATTTTTTTTTAAAACTTCCTTCTGTCTTTTAAATTGGGAAAACTCGAAGTTCTAAATACAGAAAACTGCATAATGACATGCTTAATTGACCTGTTATTTGATTACGGGTATCTAGGTAAATGAACAACTACTAATGAAAAAGAGGCTTTCATATTATATATATATATATATATATGTGTGTGTATTGGTTACTAGAAATGATAATTTCCACTGATTATGCTTTTTTTCAATATAGGCTCTTTGCTATAAGTTACAAAGGAAAACTTTGGTTAAAAAGTTGTGTTTGGGTGCCAAATTCTTTTTTTATATTCGTTTGTATTCTATTTTTCAATTTTATGATTGATAGCTTAGTTGGTTGAAGTAGCCAACCAATCTTTGATTATTTCGTTTAACCGGAACACCACTAGTGCGTTTGCTTCATGTACCTAACACTGTGCATCTGGATAATATTATTTGATCTGACTCTTAGCAGTGTGCCAAAGTAAAAAATGCACCACACTTAAGATGTTGGAAAAGAAACTGTTAACACAAAATTGATTAGTACTATAAGCAAAACAACATTGACTTGTCTGCTTCAGTGCTTGACTTGTTAGGCATATTGATATAGAATGATCCACCTTTATTAGAAATATTGATATACATGTAGAATGATCCACATCTTCAATGGGTAGTAGTAGGATTTGCAGTAAATGATGTGTTCACAATGTACATGATAAGTGTTCTCATTATGTAGACAAAATAAACCTGTGCCATGCCAATACATAAATGTACTCATCCAATTAAATGTTTAAATTAAAGGTCAACCAGACAGGTCAAAGTTGTTTACCCATAACTGGTTATATTATCAATAAACTGTGTTATTGCTAAAAGTTGCAAAATCTCTTCTTCTTTGACTTGTTTTTATCCACCTCCTTTCAAAGAAAAAGGGGGATAATAAATTCATGTTTCTATCTGTCTGAAATTCTTGTCTGTGCGAATCCCCCAAAACTATGAAACACTATTTCATGAAACTTTGTGCAAAGCATCAATGTTGATGAGAGATGCGCATATTGTTAACCCAAGTTGGTTTGCTTATTTTCCTGAGAGTTATGCCCTTTGAACATACCGTACAAATCACAAAAAAAAAAGAACCTGCTGGCGAGGAATCCTAATTCACTGAATGGACTCTATAGGCCATTTTTATAGGCCTCCCTCTATTTCCAAAACTCTTTATAACCCAGAAACTAATGATGGCAATTGTTACAGGTTTTGACTATTTTTTATTTTTATTTTAGATGTATACTGCAATCAGACACAAACACCCAACAACATTGACAACATTGATGATGAAAAGGATGGTGTTAAATCTGGGCATAGTGCTAATAGTTTAGATCTTGATATAAATGAATCTACAGAAACCATAAGTGTAAAAGAGAATGAGAATTCTAAGAGCAAAAGTGAGATACTGTCTGAAGACCACAAAATCGCTACTGCAGTCAAACAAAAGAGGGTCCACCCACAGGATAAGAAAAGCATAGTTTCTAAAACATCACAGAATGTTAAGTTACCATCTGTAGAAAATAAAAAATTGGAAGATGACAAGGGGCCGATAAAGGATAGAAATGAAGAGAACCTGTCTAGAAAGAGAAAAAGAGAAATAAAAAAACCAAAATGGAATGATATGTATTTGATGGAAGGAAATGACGAAAAAGTTGGAAAATCTGAAGAAGCAGTAATGTTTCCTGAAACAAATGGTGATAAAAATGGAAGTAATCAACAAAGTGTAAGAAAGAGTACCAGGAAACGGGGTAAATTTACATGTCAGAAATCTGGGGAAGAATTCAGTAACAGAGAAATGTTGAATTCTCATGAAACTTGTGATGAGACTGAGAATAGGAATTTTGGCATTCCATGTTCTGTCTGTGATCAGGTGTTTCCCAGTAAATTACAATTGAACAGACACATGCAAACAAATCATAAGGAATCAGCGAATTTGAAATATAATTGTGAATTATGTGATGGGAATTTTAAAACGGCTACATTGCTTAAAAAACACAAACAGAACTGTAAAGTTACCATGGAAACCGAGAAGAATTCAAATACTGAGAAGATAGATGCAAATGAAAATTCTTCTCAATCCAGCCAAGAAATAAAACATGAAGAAAAGAAAGGAATTCCTGTTGTTGCTGTGGAAACTGAAAATAGCTCAGATAGTGAAAAGCAGTCTGGAGATATAAAAGATGAGAAATTAGGTGATAGCAACGACTTGACAGATTCATCCAAGAGACTAACGTGCCAGGAATGTAAAACTAGTTTTAAGGATAAAAGATACTTGAACCGACATTTAAGGAGGCTTCATAATTTGAGTTCATTTATTTGTCACTGTTTGAAAAGTTTTAAATCTCGAAGTGATTTGAGACAACATTGTCACATTGAGCATATAGAGGTGAAAGAGGGCGATGAAGATTCTGAAAAACCGTCACATGTAACACTCGTAGAGAGAAAGAAAGTTAAATGTGATTCATGTGAGGTGTCTTTTACAACATTGAAAAATCTTAAAAGACACATGAAGAATATTCATAATGATGAGAAGAACTCATTTTCCTCCGTTTTTTGTGATGATTGCGGTAAAGGGTATCAGAACACTTGGAAACTAAAATATCATTTACGAAATGATCATAAAATGTTGAACGTCTACTCGTGTGAGGAATGTCCGCAAACATTCCATACCGCGGTCATGTATCGACGCCACAAACCAAAGTGTGATGGCAGCGACAAATCTGCCGAAGAAAAAGAAATGGATATCAGAACTTGTAAAATATGTCTGAAAATTCTGCTTACATCGAAAAACTTGGAACAACACATGAAAGCTCATGTCGAGAATCCTAATCTGGTTTGTGAAATTTGTCAAAAAACGTTTGTTAATAATCGTCGACTGAAGGATCATTACGAGGTACATAAGAAAAGCTTAGATCAGAAATTTAACTGTACGTATTGTAATAAAGCTTTCCTTTTAGGTCGATACTTGTTGAGACATATCAAGGAAGTTCATAAAGAAAAAGTTCACGTTTGTAAGACATGCGGAAAGGTGTGCGACGGCGTTCAGGACCTGTATGAACACATCATACAAACCCATGGTCCATGCGATCCAAATCAACCCAAAAGAAATATACCTGGAGCTCTTTCAAAATCATCCAGATTTATTTGTGAAACCTGCGGAAAGATTTTCAAACAAAAAGCAGCGTTAAGAAACCATTCTGCAGTCCACGGCTCTGACCGTCCATACACATGTGATAAATGCGGACTCTCGTTCAAAGCCCTCGGAACTCTGGGAATTCATAAACGTTATCGACATCGGACATTCAAAGCTTATCAATGTGAACTTTGTGGTGCATGCTTTAAAATGCCAGACACCCTTCGATGTCATAAACGGACTCACGAAAAACCGAAGTACACTTGTGAATATTGTAATAAGGATTTCCGCTCACTCGATGGATTTAAGTATCACATGTTGCTGGTACACAAGACAGATAAAGGACTGAATCAGTACAGATTCAGGGTATTCAGTTGTAATTTTTGTGGGAAGATGTTTGGACATAAGAGTAACTATGACTACCACTTAAAGACCCATACCGGATCCAGACCCTTTAAATGTGACTACTGTGACAAATCATTTCCAGCCAGATCCAAGCTTACAGTTCACATGAGGCGACACACAGGTAACAGTTTTAGCACTTCTTTGGAACCCCAAAGAGTCCCCAATGCCCATTGGAAAGTCATGGTTCGAAATTTAGGGTGCATTTGTGCTAAATTGACCTAAATTTAAAAACTGCAACTTAGAAGTTGACCCCAGGTGATAAATTTAGCAACTTGTCATTCTTTAGTTTGAAAATAATAACTTTGATTTAATATTAGAGTCATTGGTGTTGGCATTGGTCCATATAAACTTCACATATTCTGAGTGATAGAATCCTTTAACACAGGAATTTGAATAACCATGATAACAAACAGAAAATGTTCAATATAAATTCAAGTTTAATAGTTTGAACATAATCGCCTTCTACAAAAATGCAAAATGTTTCATTACTACCTTAGTTATGGTAAAAATAGCACCGGTTCCTGTTGATTTGTAGGCCTGTGCAGTTTCTAGCACCCCCCCCCCCCCAAAAAAAAAAATTTGTCGTGGCCCCGGAAAATATGCTATTTTTTTCTCATGTTGTGCTGCCAAGAAACTTCCCCATTAACCATATTTTACAAATGTTGTTTCTTTTGCGATCAATTAGATATGTATGTAGTAAAACTGTAATCTGTTCTGGCAACCACCTCTATTCTATATAAAGACCACCAATAACGACCACCTGTCCATAAAGTCTACTTTTTATACCCCCCCCCCCCCCAAACTAGTATGTGGGCGGTATATAGGGATCACCATGTCAGTCTGTCTGTCCATCTTTCTGTGTAAAATTGTGTCCAGGCCATACCTCATAATTGCTTTGGACCACTGTCATAAAACTTACATGAATGATCTTCATGGTCCAAAGGCGTGTTGTGACCTTCAACTAAGGTCATATTGGAATGGTCAAGGTCACGAGAAAACATTAAATGCTGGGGAGGAGGGGTGGTTGGCTCTCAAGAGACAGTTCTAATTTAAAATGCCTTTGCCTCTTATTTCAACTGAAAGGATGTTTCTGAGTGTTTAGCTAAACCTGAGCTGAATGCCGGAATCAGCAGTCACAATGGTTTATTGTGAATCATCTGACATGCATCTCCTTGAGCGTGTTTACATTTTACGTTTTAATTATCTCCTCCAAAACTACCGAGCCACATTTTATTAAACATAGTGATTACCATTACTGGATGTGAACATTTTCAGATTTGCACAAATGGTGGAGTTATGTCCCCTTTGGGCCTATTAAGATTGGATATTCTTAAGATTTAAAAAAATCCTTTCATATGAACATATACCTCAGATATTTAATGTATAAATTAATACACTAAGCGGACTCAGTTTTCAAATTTGCACAAATCACAGCTGCTGGACCCTTAATGGGGAAATGGCAAGGTACTTGAAGGGGATATTTCTGAATATAGTATATTTGTCAATATATCAGGAAAACTTAACTATAAACTTTTTGTATAGGCATGAACATTAGACAATTATAAGTATTCATATAATGACCATTATGATAATTAATTTTGATATGTAGTTGAAGGTCATAGGTTCAATGGTTAAGATCACAGTTTTATCAAAAATACTGAAATGATGAAATTGCTCAAAATAGTATTTGTCAATGCATCAGGAAAATGTTTTGAGAAGTCATGTACATGTATATGATTTTCTGTTGGACTTTTGAATATTGTTAAAATGATTTAATGATCATTTTGATATATATGGATAATGATAATGGTTCAAGCAATGTCAAAGGTTCAGAAATGATCATAAATTGTGATAAAATATTTCATATCAGTTATGTAACAGTCGATTCCATTCGATAATGAGCGATCACTTGGTACAAAGCTCTTGTGTGTATGGACCAAGTGGGCAATAAATGACAGGATGTAAGACAAAATGGGTATTACACAGAGTAACGTCCCTTTAACAAAATGCCTATATGGTCATGCTTGGGTTTGGTTCAATAAAATAAAAGCCTGTGACTTGGGCGATATCAAAGTGATGGTCCATATCCTGGCCCTTGACCAGTTTATAAATATTCATTATGCCGAGTACATGAGTAACTGTTGCTAAAATATTTATGTTTATTTATTTATTTATTTATTTATTTATTTATTTATTTATTTATTATTATTTTTTCAGGTGAGAAGACATACAGATGTGATCTATGTAATGTTACACTGCTTACTAAGACAAATATAATATACACCTGAGGACAGCCAAGCATTGTGCCAGACTGAATCCACAACTACACAACTTCTCCACAGAAAACCAGGCTGATAACTACACACAGATAGAAGCTATTGTAGATCCCATGGAAACCAACATTGTAAGTTCAGAGGTCAAGGACAGCCTTGAAGAATCGGTTGATGTACAGGATGTGTCTAAGACGTGCGTTATTGACATGGGACAGCAGACAGATAGTTATGTTATAAGTGTGGATAACATTGAAAATCCCACCGAACTCGTGGAAAGTCTTGGACGTATCTATCAGCATGAACAGACGCAGGTGTTAAATCAACCCACTGCACATGTGTATGATCAGGGACATAATCTGAGTGAGGTGGAACAGATTATAGAGATATCCATTCCATATCACGTGTTACCGGTGTCGGGGTATACACAGTCCGAACAGGACCAAGAAGTTGTAGCCACGCTAGAAAATGTCACTGCTGTCCAAAGTATAGAACAATAGTAATAGTTTTGAGTTATTTTTTAGATCTTAAAAACCTCATATTACATTATTAAAGTTTTTAAACATATGTATAGGTAAACAACAATGACCTGTCCCCTTGGCCATTTATCATGGATCAGCTCATTTATATGTAGGGAACTCCGGTATTCATTTGGTCTACTACATCATGAGTGATACTCACTTAATAGAGTAGGCATGTGCACTGTGAATCTAAACACTACCCATTTATTTGGCAGATGATCCTATATGAATATTCCTAATAAAAGGTCAAGTGGACAGGTCAAAGTTGTTTACCTATAGATTTGATTGGATTTTAGTTAAAAGCTGTTTTCAAAGTTTGTGCGGCAGTGCCACAATTCAAACTAACTCTTTCAGTGGCATTTGTCAGTGCTTACTGACATCTGATATTACTTGTGATCAATGACTTTTGAGTTCAGTCGACAGTTACCTGTCTGGAAATTACTATGGACAGTTTTTGGTACATGCATTACTACAATGTAGTCTCTTGGGTTTATCTAAGGAATTCCAAAGTTATTTTAATGAATTTAATGTTACATTTTAAATGTTACCATTTCCAAGATGTACACAGCCTGAATGGGATCAAGAGGTTGTAGCTTCTCTAGACAATGTAACCGCTGTCCAAACTAAATAACAATAATTATGGGTTTCTTTGTGTTAATAGTTACATTAGTTATTGCCACATACATGTGATCAGGGAGTTTTAAGTAAGTTGTTAGTTAGGTATCGGAAAATAAATTATCAGATTTGTTATTACTACATGTATTCCTTGTTTTAGCCTGAATATAACACATTATTTCTAAGAAATTCCAGAATTATAATAATGAGTTCTTTTTTCTGTATCGTGTGTTACCGGTAGCAGTATATACATGGTCCGGGCCGGACCTAGAGGTTGTACCTACTCTAGAAAATATGACTGCTGTCCAAACTATATAATAATAATTATGGTTGACAGTGATAAAATCTACATTAGTGATCGGGGAGTTTTGAGTAAGTTGTTAGTTTTATATCAGGACCCAGTTGCTTGAAGCTTGATTAGTTTAATCAGTGATTAGCTGAAAATTAAAACATGAATTAAATCAAAATACCATTATCATATTGGTATTTTTATTTCAATGTGCTTAAGTTTGGTAGATTTTTTATTCATTTTTGACATTTTAACTCCAAGTTTACAATATATCTGAAATTATGCAAAATTCAAATTTTGACTAATCATTGATTAAACTAATCAAGCTTCAGGCAACTGACCCTAGTTTGTTATTACTATTCATTAATTGAGCATAAATATAACTTATTGTTGACATTTTTTTAGGATCTTAGAGCTAACTTAATGAGCTCTCTTTTCCATTTTACAAGTACCACAGTCCAAACAAGAGGAAAAGTTTGTAGTTACTTTTGAACATGTGACCATTTTCCAATGTTTCATGTCTGTGGGAGACTATTTGTGTCATTATCAGAAACAGAACACATCTTTTGTGTTATGTATAATTTATTGTTACAGTATAGGATAAATGGCTGCTTCAATGAAGCTTAACTATTTTGAGTTTGGGGCCCAGTTCACTTCAGACAAGAAATTGTAATACAGTCCAACCTGCCTTAAAGGCCACCTCTATAAGGGCAACCTGCTTATGAAGGCCAGTAGAATAGTATCCCTATTGTTCTTTATTCATATTATTTGAAGCTGTATATAAAGACCACCTGCCCATAAAGCCACTTTTACTGGTTCCCTTGGTTGGCCTTTATAGACAGGTTTGACTGTATATGAAGACCACCTGCCCATAAAGCCACTTTTACTGGTTCCCTTGCTTGTCCTTTATAGACAGGCTTGACTGTAAATAAAGACCACCTGCCCATAAAGCCACTTTTACTGGTTCTCTTGGGTGGCCTTTATAGACAGGTTTGACTGTATATCAAGACCACCTGCCCATAAAGCCACTTTTACTGGTTCTCTTGGGTGTACTTTATAGACAGGGTTGACTGTAAATAAAGACCACAAGCCTTTAAAGGCCACTTTAACTGGTTCTTTTGGGTGTACTTTATAGACAGGGTTGACTGTATATGAAGACCACGAGCCTTTAAAGGCCACTTTAACTGGTTCCCTAGGTCGGCCTTTAAAGACAGGTTTTACTGTATATGAAGACCATCTGGCCATAAAGGCCACTTGTACTGGTTCTCTTAAGTTGGCCTTTATAGACAGGTTTTACTGTATATGAAGACCACCTGCCCATAAAGGCCACTTTTACTGGTTCTCTTGGGTGGCCTCTATAGACAGGTTTGACTGTATATGAAGACCACCTGCCCATAAAGGCCACTTTTACTGGTTCTCTTGGGTGGCCTTTATAGACAGGTTTGACTGTATATGAAGACCACCTGCCCATAAAGCCACTTTTACTGGTTCTCTTGGGTGGCCTTTATAGACAGGTTTGACTGTAGTAATGAATGGCTAATATGTGTAAAAATTTAGGTGCCTGGACTGGTTTTAGGATTCTTGGGCTCCTAGGCCCTTGCTAATCTTAATTTCTGGGTTTGTTGGTGCTCATAAAATACGTTGATAAACAATATATAAAGACTTATTAGAATCTAATACTAATTAAATAATGATTCCTTCTGTTGGAATCACAGTTGTTTTTTAACTTTAAATAATTAATTTATAATGCAATAAAGTTGTTTTTTTTTCCCTTATTAAACTTTAGTGATTCTGTGTTTTTATGAGGTACTAGTATTATTTTTTCCATGATAAATTATTCCATTTTCATCACCTTAACAGGATTATTCTGTTTTTATTTTCATGACTGGATGCCACTACACTAGCTCAGTGGTTAGAGTGCTCGCTTTGTATGTGGGAGGTCATGTGTTCAAACCCGAACCTGGTCTGACCAAGAATTAAAAATAGGCTATAACTATATTTTCGACAAACACTTGACATTTAGAAATGAACGTTTTCTTCAGAAGATACCATAAAAATAGAGGCCCTATGTTACAGCAGGCAGGCACGCGTGGCACATTGTTGACCTTAGCGCACTGCAAACAGTGCAAAAGTAAAACTTTCTGACACTTCGCCTATAGATTTGTGCAAATGAAGGAGTTCTGCCTTTTGTGCACAGAGGGAAATAGTGAAAATCTTTTTAAAAAAATCTTCCCATCTGAACATACAGACATATTTAAGCTTAAACCATGACTCACAGAAACTCTGTTTGGCCTATCTAAAAGTCCAAAAAGCATGACATATATCTCTCTTCATTTATGTAAAATAAAAGGGAAGGTTAAAATACAGCAAAGCATGTTTAACCACACCATTTACAGAACTTAATTTTAAAGAGGATGTCCAATAACATTTGATAGATGAAACTTTTGTGTCTTGTAACAACTCCTAATGAAGTCGAACGCCTTATGAAGTCGGTCATTAAAATTACAACTCCTTATGAAGTCGGTCATTAAAATTACAACTCCTTATGAAGTCGGTCATTAAAATTACAACTCCTTATGAAGTCGGTCATTAAATTACAACTCCTTATGAAGTCGGTCATTAAAATTACAACTACTAATGAAGTCTTGGCTTCATTCGACGTTCACAATTTTAACGCCTCATGAAGTCCAAAGATTTGAGGCTCCAAACGACAAGTCTTTTTGGTATTACAAAATAGGTCCTCAAAATTTAAAGACTGTATTTGACTTCTTGTCTGGAGACTCGATCCTTGGACCCTTTTAGGTGTCTATATTGTCAACGACTACTGAAGTCCGTATTATATTTGGCTTGTCATTTTGACGCGTAATAAATAAAAGTTGACTTTATAAGGCGTTTGATTCCATTGGAACTGTCAGTTTATATACTCACCTGCAGAGAAAGGAACAACGTAAGTAGTCAAAGGTCGGGTTGAGTTTCAATTTACGTCATTTTTTTCTGAAAGCTGGAAAATGCAGACAGTTATTCATTTTATTTACTTATTATATCAATTAGGGTCAACCCAATTACATTAAAATAAACTAGAACTGACTTCAACTACAATGACCGCACTCATCAAAAATCTAACTTGGACATAACTGACGAGGAAACTGTACATGTTGTGCAATGAGATGGACCGCTGTCCCAAAAAGTTGTGATGAAAACATTCATGTTGAGTTTAGCAGCTGACTGCAGTTGACATCCACTTAGGTAAAGTCTGAATTTAATCCTTGAAAACCTCCGGGGATGGCGACTGGACTACTGATGCTGGCAGGGGATTCCAATAATTTACAGTTCTCGGAATGAATATAAAACTTTCAACTAGGGTAAAATCAACATTACCTTCTTCAATATCCCAGACTTGGTTCTCGAAAAAAAAGTTTGTTTAAGTGAATAAATGCCAATTCCATTCCACCATCCACAGAAGTGACCATTTCAATATAAATCTTAAAGCAACATCTTTCTATTATATCATCCCAGAATGTTCCATTTTAATTTAGGTGAATAATGAATAATCTTGACTGGGGGAAAAAAACTCCAACCTACCATCCTAGAATTAACCGTCTCAATATAAGTGAAAAAGCATTTTCAACTCTCCGGGGCTGAGGCTCTTCATGCAGTGAAACTTAAAAGGGGCTGGACTAAAATTAACATTATTTCGGTACAAGCCTGTCAAGTTTTAATCATATCATTTGTTACTTGCAATGGTCTGTGCTTTAGAAAATTCTCATCATGGTACTATATGCCTGTGAATGTTGAAGGTGTAAGAGGAGCTTACCCTCATACCACTGTATTCATATCGGGTAGTGCGTTAAAGGTGCTGCTTTACAGAGTCAGCACGCCACAGACAAGCATTCCACTCCCAATTAATATTCTATAAACAGTCGATAATCTATCCTCTAAGCCAAATGTGGCTTGCAAAATGAGGAAGCAGTAACTCAGATTTTAAAGTATTGTCATATATAACACAAGTCAGGTTGGAACCAAAAACCTTCCACTCTCCAGGAGGATGCTATACCATTGAGCAACCAAGGCGGTCACAAACAGAATAGATTGTTGACCAAGGGATATTGCAAGCCTAGGCTTATCAGGGCCTTCGGCAAAAAGTTTTATGGCCATCATCACTGTATTGTTGACAAGTTTGATGTCTCTGTGTCCAATATTGACCTGTGGATGTTAGTTCCTTGTTTCCTTCACTTAATATTGATTACACACGTGTTTTAGTTCCTTGTTTCCTTCACTTAATATTGATTACACACGTGGCCGGTGTAGCTAGCTAACAGAAGGTGCTTACCCTTCCAGAAAACTCGGTCTCACTTCCTTGATGGAAGTTCGCGTGTTTAACCTAACGTGTCAGTTTCAAAGTTTTTTTTTACTTTACTCCTGGATTTTGATTTGGACATGGATTAGTATGTTTGTTTTTCATTGGTATAACTGCTCCATTAATTGAATGGGGCAATCTTGAACTGTGATATGATACACATCTTGTTTTAAGAAACAGGAGTAGTTATTTATGCAATCCATAAATCAGTAGATTAAATTATTCACATGGCATGGTAAAAGGTGATTCAAGAGGAGAAGACATTATAAGTGAGAATGTTGTGGTATGGATTAGTATATTCACTATATTGGGTAATTTAATAGCCTTTTGAGTCCCTGAAAAGATCCTACCAAAATTCAGTTCTGTGTGACAGAACATGATTGAAAGACGACGCAAGAACTCGGCAGTAGTTAACTATAGTCAGTCCCACTAGTATTTGGTAAGACAAAACAATGTGTGTCATCCCTTTTTTGGGTGTGTGTGTTTGTGTACACAATAACCCGATAATAAATTTGGACATTTCCCGGGATAGGCAATGCCTATTTTCAAATTTCATTAGCTTAATGTTAAACTTTCGACAGGTCTGTACTGTAATTTATTAGTTTAATGTTAAACTTTCGACAGGTCTGTACTGTAATTTCATTAGCTTAATGTTAAACTTTCGACAGGTCTGTACTGTAATTCGTTAGCTTAATGTTAAACTTTTGACAGGTCTGTACTGTAATTCGTTAGCTTAATGTTAAACTTTCGACAGGTCTGTACTGAAATTCGTTAGCTTAATGTTATACTTTCGACAGGTCTGTACTGTAATTCGTTAGCTTAATGTTAAACTTTCGACAGGTCTGTACTGTAATTCATTAGCTTAATGTTAACCTTTCGACAGGTCTGTACTGTAATTCGTTAGCTTAATGTTAAACTTTCGACATGTCTGTACTGTAATTCGTTCGCTTAATGTTAAACTTTCGACAGATCTGTACTGTAATTCGTTAAATTAGTGTTTAACTTCCAACAGGTCTGTGCTGTAATTCATTAGATTAGTGTTAAACTTTCGACAGGTCTGTATGTAATATGTTAGATTAGTGTTTAATTTTCGACATGTCTGTACTGTAATTTGTTAGCTTAGTGTTAAAACTTTCGACAGGTCTGTACTGTAATTCATTAGCTTAATTTTAGACTTTCGACAGGTCTGTACTGGAATGCATTAGATTAGTGTTAAACTTTCGACAGGTCTGTACTGTAATTCGTCAGTTCAGTGTTAAACTTTCGACAGGTCTGTACTCTAATCCGTTAGATTAGTGTTAAACTTTCGACAGGCCTGTACTGTAATTCGTTAGATTAGTGTTAAACATTCGACAGGTCTGTATGTAATATGTTAGATTAGTGTTTAATTTTCGACAGGTCTGTACTGTAACTTGTTAGCTAAGTGTTAAACTTTCGACAGGTCTGTACTGTAATTCGTTAGCTTAGTGTTAAACTTTTGACAGGTCTGTACTTTAATTCGTTAGATTAGTGTTAAACTTTTGACAGGTCTGTACTGTAATTTGTTAGCTAAGTGTTAAAACTTTCGACAGGTCTGTACTGTAATTCGTTAGCTTAGTGTTAAACTTTTGACAGGTCTGTACTGTAATGCATTAGATTAGTGTTAAACTTTCGACAGGTCTGTACTGTAATTCGTTAGCTTAGTGTTAAACTTTTGACAGGTCTGTACTGTAATGCATTAGATTAGTGTTAAACTTTCGACAGGTCTGTACTGTAATTCGTTAGCTTAGTGTTAAACTTTTGACAGGTCTGTACTGTAATGCCTTAGATTAGTGTTAAACTTTCGACAGGTCTGTACTGTAATTCGTTAGCTTAGTGTTAAACTTTTGACAGGTCTGTACTGTAATGCATTAGATTAGTGTTAAACTTTCGACAGGTCTGTACTGTAATTTGTTAGCTCAGTGTTAAACTTTTGACAGGTCTGTATGTAATATGTTAGATTAGTGTTTAATTTTCGACAGGTCTGTACTGTAATCCGTTAGCTAAGTGTTAAACTTTTGACAGGTCTGTACTGTAATTCGTTAGATTAGTGTTAAACGTTTGACAGGTCTGTATGTAATATGTTAGATTAGTGTTTAATTTTCGACAGGTCTGTACTGTAACTTGTTAGCTAAGTGTTAAACTTTCGACAGGTCTGTACTGTAATTCGTTAGCTTAGTGTTAAACTTTTGACAGGTCTGTACTGTAATTCGTTAGATTAGTGTTAAACTTTTGACAGGTCTGTACTGTAATGTGTTAGCTTAATGTTAAACTTTCGACAGGTCTGTACTGTAATTCGTTAGATCAGTGTTAAACTTTCGACAGGTCTGTACTGTAATTCGTTAGATTAGTGTTAAACTTTTGACAGGTCTGTACTGTAATTTATTAGCTAAGTGTTAAACTTTCGACAGGTCTGTACTGTAATTCGTTAGATCAGTGTTAAACTTTTGACTGGTCTGTTCTGAAATCAATTAGATTAGTGTTAAACTTTCGACAGGTCTGTACTGTAATTCATTAGATTAGTGTTAAACTTTCGACAGGTCTGTACTGTAATTCATTAGCTAAGTGTTAAAACTTTTGACAGGTCTGTACTGTAATTCATTAGATAAGTGTTAAACTTTCGACAGGTCTGTACTGTAATTCGTTAGCTTAGTGTTAAACTTTCGACAGGTCTGTACTGTAATTCATTAGCTTAATGTTAAACTTTCGACAGGTCTGTACTGTAATTCGTTAGCTAAGTGTTAAACTTTCGACAGGTCTGTACTGTAATTCGTTACCTTAATGTTAAACTTTCGACAGGTCTGTATTGTTATTCGTTATCTCAGTGTTAAACTTTCGACAGTTCTGTACTGTTATTCGTTAGCTTAATGTTAAACTTTCAACAGGTCTGTACTGTAATTCGTTAGCTCAGTGTTAAACTTTCGACAGGTCTGTACTGTTATTCGTTAGCTTAGTGTTAAACTTTCGACATGTCTGTACTGTAATTCGTTAGCTTAGTGTTAAACTTTCGACATGTCTGTACTGTAATTCCTTAGTACAGTGTTTAACTTTCGACAGGTCTGTACTGTACAATTCATCTTGAGAGGAAGTGACCGAGTAATGTGATCACCTGACTTTAATCATGTGAGTATGAGTGTTACTATCAATATTCTAAAATTTTATAATCTGTATAATAGTTTTATTATTATCGTGATTTGAGTTGATTTAAGGACAGAACGTTGATTTATTTCTTGAGGTAAGTTTACTTATTAACTCATGCGCATCTATATTATATACAAAAATGAAACAAATTTAAAACATACACACACGCACACACGAAAGAGACTGATGGACATGTGTGTGTGTGTGTATGTATGTGTGTGTGTGTGTGTGAGAGAGAGAGAGACAGAGAGAGAGAGTATCCAAGCATCGAGACTACGATTTATATCGAGTCGTTACCAAGGATATTTATGCATAATATATTTAAAGCGCCGACAATTGAAATTAAGCATAAGGTTATTTTCCTTGTGTATTGAAATTTTACTTTAACATGCCAAATTTTTATTTGAAAAAGAACTATTTTTAAGGTCCGATGTGGCCCGGGAGGGTATCGAACCCCTGTCTTTTACGTACGAAATGAACACACTACAAGCTGCGCTGGTTCTTGTAAAAACAAGCATGTTGCATGCATGGTATAAATATACAAAACAATGTTATAAATAGGTCAATCATGACATGTATATATTTAGTAATCCATGTAAACAAAAAACCCAAGTTTTCTCAACAAGGTCGTTTTAGTAAGAAATTACATCGTGTGACATATGAATGAGAGAGTTGAGTTATGATGTTAAACGTCCCAGTCAAGAAAATTTCACTTATATTGAGACGTCGCAAGCTATAGGCAAAGCTGCAGGAATTTTGCCTGTGCGTTGCGCTGATGGCATTATAGAGCAGGGTTCTTTATCGTGCCAAGCCTACCGTGACACGGGACCTCGTTTATTTTAAGTTCCCATCCGAAAGAACCGTGACTTTCATTTCGTAATGCCGAGTGCTTGGCGAAAGAACAATCACTACCCACTTTCAAGTCTTGGGTCACACCTGGTCGGGGCTCGAACCCACAACCTCCCATGCACTTACGGAACGAATCCTCTACAAACTGGGCTTCCGCACTGGTTGAGAGAGAGAGCATTTATGAGGACGAAATTGTTATTGTCAGGGCCTTAACTAGGATTGATTAGTGGGCGAGGTAAGCCGGACGCGCTAGCTAAGGGGGTCCGGGGCATTCCCCCCGGTAAAATTTTGATATATTTGACACAAAATCCTGCCATTTCCTTCAATTTAAATACAAAATTTGCTTCGAAAAATGTATAAAATTTTGATTACATTGTTGACCCTTATATATTTAGTGACTCACTGGATTAACAATCCCCAAGGAAACCGGAAATGGTAATCTTTCAGAAATTATTATGATTCATATTGAATAATTCTGTAAAGCAGAAAGACAGACAGACAGACAGACAGACAGTCGGATGCAGCAAAAACTACTAGTATATAACCTGTTCTTTGTGTTGTATATTCTAATTTACTACATAAAATTACAAAATAACATTAATGTAAATCTGAATTTATTACATGTCATAATTGAATTTTGAAAATCCTGGACGAGGCAACTCTCGTCTGCCTCTGTAGTAGTTACGGCCCTGATTGTGTCTCAGTTAGTTAAAAATATGAGTAAATGTACTGCGTATTCGAAATATTTCGCAATGTGAAATATTATGCTGTGGTTAGATTTTCTTTATTCCTTTTGAGCTACGTTACATAAAATAACATTTTAAACATTTTATAAATAGTTTTTACTTCGCTTTTTATTCTGCTTTGAATATGGACTGGTCCCGGTTTCACAATCATTCCTTAGCTAAGATTCTTCTTAACTTAAATCTTGCTCATATCATTAAAATTTTGTTAATTTTAAAGATATTATGGAATTTAAGGTGTCAATTTTAAGATCACTTCTAGATTACCAACATTTACGTGTAGTTTTGACAAAAATATTCATCAGTAGTTTCAAAAAGAGATAACAAAAATTTGCTAAATTTAAGTTAAGGAAAATCTTAGCTAAGGAATGAAGGGAAACTGGGGCCTGGTATGTTTGTCATAAATTTTATATAATAATAATAATACTAATAATTATCTTTATTGGTATCCCGGATTACAGTGTTTTAACAATAGGCGAAGGTGCAGAAATTTTGCCTGTGCGTTGCGCTGATGGCATTATACAACAGGGTTCTTTATCGTGCCAAGCCTACCGTGACACGGGACCGCTCGCTCCGTAAGTGCATGGGAGGTGATGGGTTCGAGCCCCGCTCGGGTCTGACCCAAGACTTAAAAGTGGGTAGTGATTGTTCTTTCGCCAAGCACTAGGCATTACGAAATGAAAGTCACGGTTCTTTCAGATGGGACCTTGAAATATTTATTTATTTATTTATTTATTTATTTATTTATTTATTTATTTATTTATTTATTTATTGTAGATATGGGTCAAGGTGAAGGTCGCGGAGAAGGAGGTGCGGGGTTAATTTGGGCGATATTATGGTTTTTGATACTCATTTTCTTGGCTTGGCCCATAGCCTTTTTTATCGCCTGGTTATATGTTCTGCTGTTGCCCTTCGGAGCATGCATAGCCCCGATTAAGGACTTAAACGGACATATTCTACAAATAGTACAGCTTCCATGGACATGTGCACAAAACATGGTAGATATGAAACCTGTCTGCTAAAGTTGTGAGTTAGAATTCGGATTGTTAGTGGATTGGATTAGCGTTGTTAATCTGCACATGGATTATCTTAGCCAAAATGAGATTATTAAACATTCAGCCATAATATATTCTAGCACTATATTGATGAAAGATTATTCATTATTAAGCCATAATATATTGATGGGATTTTGTTTTATGAGGATGTTATGTACCAAGTTGGTTATTGTGTCAATGTGTATCCCGCCAGTTATTGTGTCAGTGTATGTCCAATCGGTTTTAGCCACAATGTGTATTCAGCTAGTCATTGTTTCAATGTGTACTTGTTCATTTTATTGCCTCAATGTGTACTCGGCCAGTTAAATTGTGTAAGTGTGAACATTCAAAGATTTCAGAGATGGAATTGTCAAGCGAACGCTTAAACAGTCGTTTTAATAATTACGATTCTAGTATTTGACATATCACATGTATATTTTATTTCTGTAATCGTTTTTAGATCTTAATTTGAATAATTGTAAATGTTCACCGGCAACGTACAGTACAGATCTGTTCAAAGTTTAACACTCAGCTAAAAAAATTTCGGTCACCAAGTGACTGAGATTAGGTACCTACTGGCCAAAAAGTTGTCACTGGAGATGTCAAAAAGCTGTCACCAGAGATGCCAAAAAGCTGTCGAGATTTAGCTAACCATGTGTCGAGATCAACTGTCAATTCGGCACTATTGTTCATCTTTAATGTTTAGAGACTGGCGTTTTCATAATGGGAATCGACGCTGTACCACGTGGTCAATACCTCTTAACGTCAAGTGCGAAACATTTTGAAAAACGTCAACGTCACAAATTCCCGGAATAACGTCATCTACGGGAAAATGTCATATTGTGCTATTCCATGCCGTATCGCACACACGTTAGAAGGTATCACGTGGTACAGCGGCGAACCCCATTAACTTTTATACTTTTTAAATTTTTGAAACGCAACATTCATATTTTTTTATGAAAACAAAAAAATATTTTTAGTTTTATTTTTACTTTTCCCGTTGTTCTCCTACACAGAAAATTTTACATTTTTCACTAAAAACCAGCTGTAGTATGTTCCCATGCATATATTAAAAGGTTCAACTAAGGTCAACAATTACATATCACACTTGTCATTGGCATTGGTTTTGACAAAATCACGGAGAAGAAATATCCATTCCAGATAACGTGAAGTATATTGTTTTGAAATGTTTAAAGAATTTTGATTTGGAAAAAGCAATAGGATCACATTATTTGAAAGTGGACAAAAGTGGACAAAATGATGAAGTCTATGTACAGGCGTGAATATCAATGATTTAGAACATGGGTCCATAACCATATTTGTAAATTTGCTGATTTATTTCTCTAGATACAGAAATTAATGACATGATTTCAATTTTTCATGTATTTTTCAAATGATAATATAGCAATTTTAGTTAAGGGACTGTCTCTAAGTATAAAAGACGAACAATAATTATTTAACTTAGTGTTAAACTTTCGACAGGTCTGTACGTTAAACACACCGAAGTTCAAACAGTTGTGCTTTATGATATAACTTAATAGTTTGATAATTTTGAGTAGTTATGTAGGAACGAATTAGAATTAAAATATATATTCACAGTAAAATACACGAGTGCTAATTGATATTTTAGAAAACGTCATAATCGCAGCATATTGCAATAATAGCCAAGTTTTTAGCAAGCATTGTGTGATAGTTTCTCAATCTTTCGTGCCACTTTGCAAACAACTGTGACTGGCGACTGAAAGAAACACAGGGGCCAGTTTCATAATTAATTTTTTAAAAATACCCATAAGTATATAAAAAAGAGTAAAGGGGAACAACAAATCAGATTTTTCACTTGTAGGTCCTCCGACAAAATTTTATAATTCGTGTCTGATCATCATCATGATCTTGTTGTCAATTTGTTCCTAAATAAATGTTCTATATAAATTGACATTCAATTTTTAGACATAATGTTAAATTGTATTATAATATTAACACGGAAAACGCAGAAAAACGGTGTATTTTAAGCCCATCCATGTAAAAGAAGTTTCAAACTCGCATTTACGATCATGTTTTTTTTTTCACTATCAGCGTCCGTGTCAACTACATATGCTGAAATGGGTTGAGTTGAGTAATGGTGTTTAACGTCCCAGTCAAGAATATTTCACTTATATCGAGACGTCACCAGCTATAGGCAAAGGTGCAGAAATTTTGTGCACGTAATAAGGCCGTGATTTTTTTCTGGTATGAACTGGAGATGAAAATTTTTCCGATCCCGAGTGAGATTCGAACCCACAACCCTTGACTTAATTAGAAAGCCAGTGACAGTACGACTTGGGTCATTAAGTGCACGTTATTAACACATGGATAGGTAAGAAAAAGTCGAATGTATCTTAAACAAAGTGAACTCGGAGAGCAAAAGAATAGCAAAACCAGGTAAACTCATTGATTGAGGCAAATGATGATAAAATTCCTGACTTTGAACAGAAAAAATTAATTATGCATATTCAACAATCGAATTTTGCATATGCATAAATCGAAACATCGATTATGACGGTGAAATACTCTTTATATCTATAGAAAAACAAATCAATTTGAATAAAGATTGATATTTTTCACTTACTGGTACCAAGTCGTAACAGGAAATTTGTATGCGCATCCGCGGTGAGCCAAGAATATATCTGCACAGGTTAAAACGTTGATGCGATTGGGATTTAACATGTTGAAAAACCAGGCAAATGGCGGATTCTGTTGCGCATATGACGTAAAACGTCACCAAGGACATCACTTCTGGTGTAAACTTCACCATTTTCGTCACGTAAAATCCCCATAATGCCAACATTTTTTCTTTCTACAGACATACTTTATTACAATCGCAGATTCCCTGTAATGACTAGGTACAAGTAAGTGTTAAATGTCAAACTTTTTTCAATTTTTTTTTATGTTTTATAGATATGAAGAGTATTTCACCTGGTTCCTACAGTAATTCAAGATTCGGTGAATTTGCCCAACCCATTTTGCGCTAAAACTAGTATGCAAGGGCAAAATCACAAATGTTTTGCAAATGCAAAATTCGAATTAAACATATGCAAAAGTCGACTTTAGCATATACATATGCAAAAGTTATTTATGCATATGCGACAATTGAATTTGGTATAATGCGCCATAAATCGAATTACGGATATGCATAAATAGTGAACAATTAACGGGGCCTCATACAAGTCACAATGTCAAGTATTGCTGTTGAGTGTTTCAAATCCTGGTTCACGGCCTTTAAACGAACTTAAATCCTTTAGAGTTAATGAAATGATTGTTACTCTCTTCAAAGACAATCTTAGTATAGACAGCTCAGGTAAACACTTTTGTTTTAATACACAAAATATGTTTAATTTTTCTTTTATTTAGTTTAAGTAGTTTTGATACTGTACACACATTAATTTTAGCACTGTACCAATAATAGCGATTTTCGCGACGCTAATTTGAATCAATCGATAAATTTAATACGATCACGGTGCAAAATTACTTATTATACCAGTTTTAATTTTACAGCAATAGACGGCCGTTTTGGAATACAATTCCTTATCAGTAGTGCTTGGACCAAAATTATGAAACCAAAATTATTTGAAAGATGTTGAAAAGTAGACCGCTAAATTTACACTATTTCAGGTCTCCGTCAGTTTACCCAAATTGTAATAAGCGCTAAAAATCGCACATGCTAAAATAAATACATTTTAGAGGTGTACTAATCTAAATGTGTCGACAAATAATATGACCATGTTACACAAGGTTATCCGCGAGATTAACACTACATCATGTTTCCCTGAATTTACCCTTAAACGTCTTTGCTCTAAAATTCGTATACTCTAAAATAAACACATTTTCAGTAGAAGAAGGGCAATTTGCTACTGAAAAAAACATATTCTTTACAGCCACTGCAACAAAAAACACAAATTCATACAGGTTTAGTTTAATCAAAGTACTGAGAGTACTCCCTCGTGCGAAGTATTTCCTTAGCTTATTTTAGTAAAATGTAATTTAGTCTTTTGGGTAGCTTTTCAACAACTCGAAATATAAATTTTGGATTCACATTTTTTATCCATGCACTGCTGAAGGGGAATTGTATTCCAGTATGAAAAATTAGGTATATTATGTAATTTAAACCACTGAGCTGGTGTCTCTTCTGGTGAATGTTTCCCCGAGGATATCACAAACTTGGTAGGCAGTAATTGTATATTTTTGTAAGAAATATTTTATTGTTAAAAGTTTCTATTGGTTAAAATAAAAAACTAAGGTATACTACCTCACGCAAAGTATTTCCTTAGTAAAATTTTGTAAAATGTATTTTGGTCCTTTTGGTATCTTATCAACATCTGCAAACGGAATTTGGTTTACAATTTTGATCAAAGCACTACTGATGAGGAATTGTATTCCGAAACGGCCGTTTTGTGCTATAAAATTCAAACTTGAATAATATGTTATTTAATCTTTATTTATTTATTAAACGTTTTCAAAAGGCATAAAGGGGATAAACGCCTTTTTAGGACATTTCCACCTTTTGCAACAAGAGTTATTGTGTATTACTTCATTATCCCACAGTCACACGTGGTGAGGGGGATATAGCATTACCGGTGTGTGTGTGTGTGTGTGTGTGTGAATGTGTGTGTGTGTGTGTGTGTGTGTGTGTGTGTGTGTGGATTTGAAAGATTCGAAACTAAAATGGTAAATTTGCGACAGGCCTGTCCTGTAGTAGACTCTTCCCCCATCACTACGTAACATAAAGTACCCTGCCATTTCTTAAAAAAAACACACACACTTTAATTAACTAAATTTCGTCGTATAAAATGGTGTATAGAGGATCTTACTTTCATTTTCATGTAATATTGAATGTATTACGCCAGTTGAATGTTTTTTACTGGCTAAAAATATTTGAAATTTAATTTTTAAACTCGTTTTCTGAGAATAATTTATTGATGTAACTCTCCGAAGCTCGTTGCATTAATAAATCTTTTTGAGCAACGAGTTTATTAAATTCAACATAATTACAAAACACGGATGCAAGTTTCTATTTGCTATATGATCACGGAAATAACTTTCTTTGTGAAAATATAAACCGACTTTCTCTATACTGTTCACACACTATGATGTCGACTGTTGATTGTTGCAGACATACGTCATTTACTGTTTGTGTATCTTATTTCATAGAAAACAAGAGTGCAAAAATCTTACAGATTTTCAATGGGACGGGTACAAATTAATTATTATTTTCCTTACATTAGGCGAGTCGTTACTCGCAATCCTTCTTTTGGTCTCATACGTGCTTTAACACACAAAATTGATGTTCAAAATGACTTGAGTCTAAATTTTAGGTTTTTTGTCGTTGAAATTAAAATATTTCAGATGAGTGTACAAAGTGAATTCTTTTCATTGCACCCAACTACCGTATTCTAAATTACCGCGTGTAGATGCATTTTCGAAAGCATTTTTTTCTTTAGAATTTTAAGTGAGTGTTAAATTCATTGAACATTTATTCTTTACTGAAGTACAACAGAATCTCTCTCATTCCATCTGTTATGTTTTTTTTTTCTGTCAATTCTACATCATCAAAATCCCTGTCTAAATAATAACTGTCAGATTGTTTGACTGTTTGAATAGTGTATTTGGTCCCAGTCGAGAATATTTTACTTATATTCAGATGCCACTGGTTATTATGGAAGTGACAGAATTCTTTCTTTATGCCCCCAGGACAATGTGCAAACAGGGTTCTATAACGTGCCATGTCTGCCTAATTATTATGTTTCAATAATTATAAGGTATACTGTAACTGCTTCTCTCTTGTTCATTATATATAAATGAAGTTCACACGAATAATGTGACTAAGAGAGTTATTTGTTAACCTGAAAGTGACCCTGAGGACACGCTTGAATAAAAAATCCATAAAACACACTCACGAGTCTCAAGGATATGCATTTAATGGTTCTTGGGTTCGCTTGTTCTTGTTGTGAATTTCTGGACAATTTCTGAAGCGCTGTTAGACAACAAATTTTGCTTAATTGTATTCCTTTGTATAATTGCTTTTAAATGCACAAAAAATTAAATTTCAGTTTTTCACTAAATATTCTTTTCAATATTGACAATTTTGATTGGCGTAAAAGGAGATAATTTTTTACATTGGGAAATTACCATTACTATAAACAGTAGGTTATTGCGCAGTACTTAAATCATTTGTAAATGAAAAATTAAATATCAGTTTTTCACTCAATATTCTTTTCAATATTGACAATTTTGATTGGCGTAAAAGGAGATAATTTTTTACATTGGAAAATCACCATTGCTATAAATAGTAGGTTATTGCGCAGTACTTAAATTATTTGTAAATGAAAAAATAAATATCAGTTTTTCACTAAATATTCGTTTCAATATTGACAATTTTGATTGGCGTAAAAGGAGATAATTTGTTACATTGGAAAATCACCATTGCTATAAATAGTAGGTTATTGCGCAGTACTTAAATCATTTGTAAAGACGCAACCACTACTAGCTGAATGCTTCCATATATGATATATTTAATAAGTATTTGTAAGGCTGTATTGTTATAACATGGACAGATTTTATATCTTTCATCAAATACGTTAAACGTATTGAATAATAACTGATAATTGTTATGTTAAAATGGGAAATAAATCGAATTTTGATTAGGACTTTCAACATGGCGGACTTTGATACAAATAAGTTATAATACACGTCACGAATACTTGATACACCATGAGGTAAGTACATATACACTGTTATATCAATGTTTTAGTAAAGTAAGATGTATTTTTAAAATTTGATTGTGTTTTATGTGAATTTTGTTCACTCATAAATGTAAATTAAAAGGATTGTCAAGGTTTTATATTAAATAAATTACACAAAACACTTATCACGTAACAATCAGGTTGGATTATCAATATACCTGAATTGTGCCTTCAACATGTGAGAAGTTTGGGCCGAATATTGCGATAAAGTTGATAGAAAGGTAATAATTGATTTTTTTGTCTACGAATAGCTAAATATGTCATATTACTTTTTTATATGTTTGTTAATCAAATTCAATAATAATCAATCAAATAATGTCTAGTTCGTTATTGTGTAACCAATGTGCTTGAAAATCAATTTAATGATTGAAAAAAGTTAAAAAATGAAGCAAAATAGGAAATTCTAATTGCGGAAATCGAACGGCTGAATCTTAGTTCATGTGTTGCAAATAGACTTTGAAGTGAGGAGCCATAAGGCATGGCCTGACTTTCTTGGTAGAAGTAAATGTGTTTTAGTTAATTTGTCAGCTTTCACTTTTTTCTATTTTATTGTGATTTTAACATGAACTTGTATGCCTGTTTTAATTTGTTTACATAATTTGCTCTTAGTTAAAATCTAAATTTATCAATAAACTAAGGTATACTCCCTCAATGAAAATATTTCCTAGGCTAAATTTGGTTAAATGTATTTTGGTCCTTTTGAGTATCTTTTCAACATCTTGAAAATAAAATTTGATTTCACAATCTTGGTCCAAGCATGTTTTACATTTGCAAAATTCATCGTCAATAACCTTTTGTAGTAGTACGGACACATTCTATCATGTTTTTTTATATTATTCCATCTTTCCGTTTCTATTGGAAACTTGTGGTTTGAGGTACTAAATTTACACAGTTATTGCTTTATTATATTTAGCTGTAACAGATATGCTTCAACTTTTAATACGTTTTTGAAAAAAAAAATTACATCTTGAGGGTTACGATTCTTGTATATACATGTGCAATTTTAAAAATAAGTTAGTTTGAACATGTTGAGATGATTATAACAAAGAAATCCGAAACCAGCATTACATAGCATGTTTAATTGGTAATCATTTTAATTTTAAATCACCACGATGGTACAATTCAAACATTATTTTCATACAAGTTTGAAGATTATTATTATCTTGAGAAAAATACTGTCCCATTAGGTATTTGTAAACAAGCGATTTTACATAACCTAGAATTATTATTACAAGCTATCATTTTTCATAGCTACAAAATTTATTGAAATACCTAAAACACATACCAAAATATACAAAAGAGTTAATAACTTCATATTTTCACCATTTAGCATGAAATTCATAAGCTTATTACCTTTCCTTTATAAAAATTAAGAATCTTTTATCTGTGTTTTCATATTTCCAGTAGTCAAAATAAACATCGAAACATTTAATAACCACATTCACTATTAGGAAAAAGTACGGTATCATCAGCATACAATAGAAAACAACTTAAAATATACATGGAATTTACCATAAAATATTTTCATTAGTCTTGCATATTTCCTATATCTTCCAGTTTGAGACTTTTGGCATTTTCCAAACGACCGCATCTCTGAGTTTGAATATTAATATCAACAATACACATTCCCGCGGAACTATAACCTGGTAAACAAAATGGCTGCCCCATGTTCCCTGGTGATTTACTTCTTAGGGTATTAAATTCCTTTGTATTGGATGATCAATTCGTTATTAAACTTTACAATGTCTAGCGGAAATTGAAAATTTTCACCACCGAATTAGATATTTCATCTGATGCATGTTGCGGTTTTTCAGTATCATCATCGGACATGCCTTGAAGTCCATTCAGTGAATGTGTACTGAATCAAGGACAATACTAGTGGCGTTACACACAACTACGTCACCTAGTACTCGTATTACGTCATACACATTCGTATTACTCTTGTACCTTCTATTTCGTCACAACCGTATTGTTGACAAGTATCATGTCTCTGTTTGCAGGATTGCCTTGTATATATTTAGCGTCCCATAGCTCCATATTCCTTTCACTTAAATTTTATTACACATGTGGTTTATGTATCTAGCTAAACAGAAGGTGCTTACTTTTCGGGACATCCTGAGGTATACTGTAACTACTTCTGTCTTGTTCATTATATTTGAATGAGGTTCACACGAATAATGTGACTAAGAGAGTTATTTGTTTACCTTAAAGTGGCCCTGAGGGCACGCTTGAATACACAATCCATAAAACACACTCACGGGTCTCACAGATATGCACTAAATTGTTCTTTGGTTCGCTTACTCTTGTTGCAAATTTCTGGACAATTTCTGATGTGCTGTTAAACAACATAATTTGCTTAATTTTATTCGTTTGTTTATTTGTTTTAAATGAACAAAAAAACCAATTGAATATCAGTTCTTAACTAAATATTCTTTTCAATATTAACAATTTTGATTGGCGTAAAAGGAGATAATTTTTTTACATTGGGGAATCACCATTACTATAAATAGTAGGTTATTGCGCAGTAGTTAAATATTTGTAAAGACGCCACCACTATTAGCTGAATGTTTCCATATATTATATATTTAATAAGTATTTGTAAGGCTGTATTGTTGTAACATGGACAAATTTTATATCTTTCATCAAATACGTTAAACGTATTGAATAATAACTGATAATTGTTGTGGTAAAATTGGAAATAAATCGAATTTTGATTAGGACTTTCAACATGGCGGACTTTGATACAAATAAGTTATAATACACGTCTCGGATACTTGATACACCATGCAGTAAGAAACATATACCCTGTTATATCAATGTTTTGTTATAGTAAGATGTATTTTTAAATTTAATTGTGTTTTTATTTGAATTTGTTAAATCATAGTTGTCAAATAAAGGATTGTCAAGGTTTTATATTAAAATAATATACAAAACACTTATCACGTGACAACCAGGCTGGATTATCAATATGACCTGAATCTGTGCCTTCAATATTTGCGAAGTTGGGCCGCATATTGCGATAACGTGATAGAAGGGTAATAATTGATTTTTTTGTCTCCGAAATGCTAAATATTATTACTTTATATATATATATATATATATATATATATATATATATATATATATATATATATATAGATAAATATATATATTTGTTAATCAAATTAAAAATTTAATAAAACATATAATGTCTAGTTTATTATGCAACGAATGTGCTTGAAAATCAATTTAATTATTAATAAAAGTTAAAAAAGGAAAAATAGGAAACTCTAATTGCGGCAATCGAACATCTGACTCTTAGTTCCTGTGTTGCAAATAGGCTTTGAACTTAGGAGACATAAGCTGGACATGGCTTTGTCAGCTTTCACAATTTTTTCTATTTTATTGTGATTTGAACATAAACTTTGATGACTGTTTTTATTAGTTTACATAATTTGCTTTTAGCTAAAATCTAAATTTATCAATAACTAAGGTATACTCCCTTATGCAAAATATTTCTTAGGCTAATTTGGCAAAATGTATTTTGGTCCTTTGGGTATCTTTTTAACATCTTGAAAATAAAATTGGATTTCACAATCTTAGTCCAAGCATGTTTTACGTTTGCAGAATTAAATCTCCAATAGCCTTTTTAGTAGTACGGACACATTCTATCATATTTTTTATATTATTCCAACTTTCCGTTTCTATTGGAAACTCGTGGTTTGAGGTACTAAATTTACACAGTTATTGCTTAATTATATTCTAGCTGTAACAGATATCCTTCACATTTTCATACGTTTTTGAAAGAAAAATAAAATTAAATCTTGTAGGGTTACGATTCTTGTATATACATGTGAAATTTTAAAAATAAGTTTGTTTGATCAAGTAGAGATAAAAAGGATTAAACCAAAGGAATTTTAAACCAGCGTTACATAACATGTGTTTGTTTGGTAACCATTGTAATTTCAAATCACCACGATTATACCATTCAAACATTAATTTATACAAGTTTAAAGATTATTTGTTATCGTGAACAATACTGCTTCAATAGGTATTTGTAAACAAGCGATTTTACATAACTTAGAATTATAATTATTTCAAGCTATCATTTTTTATAACTGCAAAATTATTGTAATACCTAAAACACATACCAAAATATACAAAAGAGTTAATAACTTCATATTTTTACCATATAACATAAAATTTATCAGCTTATTACCTTTCCTTTATAAAAAAATTAAGAGTCGTTTTCATATTTTCTAGTAGTCAAAATAAACATCAAGACATTGTTGTTGACCACATTTACTATCAAAAAAAAGTACAGTATCACCTGCATACAATAGAAAACAACTTAAAATATACATGGAATTTTCCATAAAATATTTTCATTAGTTTTGCGTATTTCCTATATCTTCCAATTTGAGACTTTTGGCAAATTTTCACCACCGAATTAGATATTTCATTTTATGCATGATGCGGTTCTTCATGGTCATGATCAGACATGCCTTGAAGTCCATTCAGTGAATGTGTACTGAATCAAGGACAATATTAGTGACATTAAACACAACTACGTCACCTAGTACTCGTATTACGTCGTACACATTCGTATGACTCTTGTACCTTCTATTTCGTCACCACTGTATTGTTTATAAGTATCATATCTCTGTGTCCAGGATTGCCTTAGATATATTAAGCGTCCCATAGCTCCATCTTCCTTTCACTTTAATTTTATTACACATGTGGTTTGTGTATCTAGCAGAAAAGGAGGTGCTTATTCTTCGGGACATGCTGCCTCACTTCCCTTGTATAATTTCTCGACTATTATCTAACGTGTCATTTTCAAAGTTTTTATTTTGCTACTAGATTGTGACTCGGACATTGACTAATAATGTTATATTATGGATATATTATATCATGTATCTTCGTTAGCATTGCACACAATTATATAACATACAATATTTTTCAACTGCAGTACTTTTGTCATGTCCTTTGAACATGCATTTTATGACTTATATAAGATGGTTGATCCTATAGTTATTTCAGATCAAGTTGATACTCACCAAATTAAAAATGCCTTTAAATAAAAAAAAGCACGCACGGAACATTTATATTCTATTATCAAACTTTGTCTCGTTTATAAACCGTATGATACAGTGCATGACTTATTTAATTAATATATCTATATAAACGTATTGCTGTAGATATACCATTACTTAATAATAGGTAATTTTATCTTTTTCATCAATAGACTGCCATTGTGCAGAGCGTAAGATTAAAATATTACTCATTTATAAACTGTATGGTATAGATAAACAAAATTAACCTGTTTGCTTGACCTTTCATAAGGGATTATCATATAAAATGATCCATAAAATACACGAGTAGTGCAAGGATTCGCAAGTGAGTATATTATATACACAAGGCCCATAATTAGTGTTCTCATTCTCAAACGAATATAACACGTAGGATCCCTATATATAAATGCAATGGTCTGTGATAAATATTTAAATTAAAACGACAGGTAATGATGATTGCCTAAACAATGTACAGGTACTAGCAAATAAAAAAAATTGTAAAGCGTGAAGATTTTATTCAAAACCTTAAAAATATACCTTATTTTGATATACGACTAGTGCGCTCAGTTACACTAAGAATTAAAAATAACTCATACCTGTATTCTAATGCGCATGATCATACGTCTGATATCAAGTTCAGAGGGAACCAAAACGCATTTATCGGAACCTATATATATTTGTTAAATACCCCAGATACAAACGTTCATTTTTTTTATCTATTTTGAATACAGTTTATTAAGAGTGTTTTTAGTTCTGTAAGAATTTTTTAAATTATAATGCGCTAGGTTCTGTGCTGTATTTTAAATACAGTTTATTAAAATAGTTTTTCGTTCACTCGATAATGGGAAAAAACTATCGACAACTGCCAAGTAAACTGACAAATATTCTCGCAGTTGGATCCGCCAAAATAGGATTCGAACCTAAATATTGTATGGCGTGAACCGTAGAGGTAGAGATCTAAAGGATTATGAAAAGCGTGGGGATGTATTGAACTTCCTTAGGTCAAAATCCCATAATATATACTGTTTACAAGAAACTTATTTGGTAGACAATTTACATTTGGTAGTAAGATCAGAATGGGTGGAGAAATTATTCTAAATTCATTTACATCAATCTCAAGAGGGGTAGGCATTTTGTTTAATAATATTTTTGATGATATGCACCAAATTAAAAAAAAAACAAGATATTGATGGGAATATTGCTGTTGACTTCACTCTTGATAAGATGACACTGCCCCTATTTTTCTCATGGCCGAGCTGGCCATGGAGGGAAGCTAGGCACTTGTTCTCCAGTAGCCTCTGCATAACTGAACCCACTAGAATCTATCATTTTTCTGAAAGCGCCAGACAGCCCCATGGGTACATGCCATTTTTTCTTAGCCTTTTGAGATGTCCCCTGTAGATAGCAGCTGATCCGTTATTGCCGTAATTGCACCCTGCATAAACTGGTTTATTTTTTATTGTTATGAACTGTAAATCTCAATAAAGGTTTATTTCGTGAAAAAAGACATGTTAACGAATGTAAGGAGCTATTGTAATCATTTTCAAATTACCTTTGAAAGTATTGAACACGTTGGTCAAATCGAAAGTTAGGTTCTGGAAATCTCATTCTTGTCGCTGAGACGCTTGTGACATTCGCATCAAAAGCCGAGAATTTAAAAAATAGGACGTTTATCAACACAAATGAAACGTAGAATTAAGTAAAAATACCAGCTTTACAGAAATATATCCGAGTTTTATTGGTCTCTCGTAATGATATGGAAAAAATTAACTTTATTACAAAAAAAATGATCCGCTACTGACTGAGATCCGCTACTGCCGTAAGCACTGTTTCAAAATTGCTGATTAATAATTTAAACTGTCGGTTTTTTTTACAGATGACACTACTGTCAAACTGGATGGTGCTATCTTTTGGACTTATTACACAAAAGAGAAATATAAACCTATAAATGTCCTACCTTTAACGACCAGACATTACATATTTAAATACATGGAAAATAAGTTGTAAAAATCCGCTTGATATTGAAAAGATCATCGCGATAAAACATCATCTTTATGTCAAATGTTTGGAATTTTTTAAACTTGGATAAACACCTTTGATAAGTTATTCAATTTTCCATCCGGTGGGACTGTGGTGTTAGCACTGTAGAAGTGGCATCGTCGTTTATGGTATATATAATGTTTTATCATGCTTAAAACTTTTACTTTATGAAAATGTATACATATGTACTTTTCGTATCCAAGTTTTATAGGAGTTAAAGCATCGCTTTTCGCACACACACACACACACACACACACACACACACACACACACACACACAGCCACAGATAACGTACAACATGTTAATTTGTCATCATATAAAAGTATACAAAGAAGGGGTTAATCTAGCTTGATTTTAATGATTGTGCACCTGGCATTATTGATCTTTTTTTAATAGCATTTTTGAAAATCTCAAACTTTAATAAACTATTCCTAAATTGGTTTATTGCTATATTTTTCAAATACTATAGTTTATCTAAAAAGCGGTACTCATTTAATAGTTACTAGCATAAGACACCCCCAATAATTGGAAATGTACCTTACTACAAAATCTAGATGAATCCCCAGATTGTAGATTAAATTTTATGCAACTGTTTAAAAGTCTTATATGTCTTGTATATGTAAACTATTCGTTTTGTTGCCCCAATCATGGCACTTAACTATCCATTTTCAGTGTTTTAAACAAAAAAGCATATATTACAAAAAAGTTTCTATTAGTTGAAAGGAAAATTCATCAAAAACTAAGGTATACTATCTCACGCAAAGTATTTCCTCGGTTAAATTTGGTAATATGTATTTTGGTTTTTTTTCAACATCTGGAAACGAATTTTGTTTCATAATTTCGGTCAAAGCACTACTGATGAGAAATTGTATTCCAAAACGGCAGTCTTGTGCTATAAAATTAAAACTTTTAATCAATATTTCTTAAACCGAATGCATAAGGCGTAAATATTTATGTATAATAACACATTATTTATGCCTCTTCGTGTATAATAGATTCATTCGTGTTTATAAACACTCACAATATAGCTGAGAGACCATACAACTCAGAATGTTTTGTTTATATTTACACACAACACATTTGCATATGTGTTAACAGATAAGAGCGCTCAAGATCTGATAGAAATGTCTACAACAAATTCATTATAAGAATTTGAATATGGAAATTACGCATTAGAAAGCTTGAACATATACATGCATGTTACCTGTTCGGGTATTCTACGATTAATATACATTCTATCATCAGATAGAGTGCTAACTTTTAAGTATATCTGCATATAATTTATAAATGATTCTATATATAATCAACTTCAACTTATATTGTTATGTTTAAAATTATTTACAAACAAATATTTCCACCACAAAGATTTATGTATATATTTTATGTAATCGTAAATGGATACATAGCCTTACGGTTGCATGTCATATGGAACTTGTATATGTATGTAGAGCTATATGAATTTAAAATATATGACATGATGTATTTGTTTAAAATCACATGTTTGTATTAATCTATTTCCATTCCAAACATTTTTCTTCGTTTTTTAAATTTGCGTCCCTAAAGTAGGATATGTTGCCATTCAATTACCTTCATGTGCTATATCGCTTTAAATATTTCACATACCTGTGTACTCTCCTTATTTACTCGGCTTTCCTTCTTACTTCGAAACAATAGTTCCGATAGGTAAGAATAAGTTAGAAAATTTTCAAAAAGAATGGAAACAAATCCATCGTATTATTATAATACAAAGAACAATCTTGTATTTATAGTGTGAAAATCTCTCTCTCTCTCTCTCTCTCTCTCTCTCTCTCTCTCTCTCTCTCTCTCTCTCTCTCTCTCTCTCTCTTTCTCTCTCTCTAAAATCTGTTCAATATATATGTTCATCAAAATGTTTGTATTGTTGTATTATCGTTGTTTTTTGTGATAAATATATATATATTGAAAATGAAATAAACAAACAAATATAAAAAAATATTTCTTTAACCGTTTTAAATAGCCTAAAGGGACATAAACTGTTCCTTTTGAAAATTTCCACCACTTGGAAATAGTTATTGTGTATTACTTTATTATTTCCAGCCACAAGTGGTAACTGGGGTATAGATATACCGTTGTGTTTGTGGATAATTTTGATTCCGTGAATTTAACAAATTCGGCATTAATTCCGCACTGAGGTGGTAAACATTCGACAGACATGCGCTGTAGTCGACTCGTCCGCTATCATTAAGTTACATAGACATCCCGCCGTTTCTTAAAAAAGACCATGATTGTAAACACCCAAATTAACAAAAGTTTTTCGTATAATATGATATATATTTCTGGACAATTTCTGATGCGCTGTTAAACAACATAATTTGCTAAATGTTATTCCCTTGTATAATTGTTTTTAAATGAACAAAAAAAAAAAAAAAAACAATTGAATATCAGTTTTTAACTAAATGTTATTTTTAATACTAATAATTTGAATGGCGTAAAAGGAGATAAGATTTACATTGGGGAATCACCATTACACTAAATAGTAGGTTATTGTGCAGTAATTAAATCATTTGTAAAGACGCAACCTCTATTAGCCGAATGCTTCCATAAATGATATATTTATTAAGTATTTGTAAGGCTGTATTGTTAAAACATGGACAGATTTTATATCTTTCATCAAAAACGTTAAACGTATTGAATAATAGCTGATAATTGTTATGTTAAAATGGGAAATAAATCGAATTTTCATTAGGACTTTCAACATGGCGGACTTTGATACAAATATTTTATAATACACGTCATGGATATTTGATACACCATGAGGTTAGTACATATACCCTGTTATATCAATGTTTTTTCTATAGTAAGATGTATTTTTAAAATTTGATTGTGTTTTTATTTGAATTTTGTTAACTAATAGTTGTGTATTAAAAGGATTGTCAAGGTTTCATATTAAAAATACACAAAACACTTATCACGTGACAACCAGGCTGGATTATCAATAGATCTGAATCTGTGCCTTCAATATTTGAGAAGTTTGGGCCGAATATTGCGATAAAGATGATAGAAGGGAAATAATTGATTTCTTTGTCTCCGAACAGCTAAATATGTCATATTACTTTTTTATATTTGTTAATCAAATTAAATAATAAATCAATCAAATAATGTCTAGTTCGTTATTATGTAACCAATGTGCTTGAAAATCAATTTAATGATTGAAAAAAGTTAAAAAATGAAGCAAAATAGGAAATTCTAATTGCGGAAATCGAACGGCTTAATCTTAGTTAATGTGTTGCAAATAGACTTTGAAGTTAGGAGCCATAAGCAGGACATGACTTCCTCGGTAGAAGTAAACACGTTTCAGTCAATTTGTCAGCTTCCACAGTTTTTTCTATTTTATTGTGATTTCATCATGAACTTGTATGCCGGTTTTTGATTGTTTACATAATTTGGTTTTAGTTAAAATCTAAATTTATCAATCACTAAGGTATACTCCCTCATGCAAAATATTTCCTAGGCTAAATTTGGTAAAATGTATTTTGGTCCTTTTGGTATCTTTTCAACATCTTGAAAATAAAATTTGAATTGACAATCTTGGTCCAAGCATGTTTTGCGTTTGCAGTAATACATCTCCAATATCTTTTTTTTAGTAGTACGGACACAATCAATCATCTTTTTTTATATTATTCCAACTTTCCGTTTTTATTGGAAATTTTTGGTTTGAAATACTAAATTTACAGTTATTGCTTTATTATATTCTAGCTGTAACAGATATCCTTCACATTTTCAAACGTTTTTGAAAGAAAAATAAAATTAAATCTTGTAGGGTTACGATTCTTGTATATACATGTGAAATTTTAAAAATAAGTTTGTTTGATCAAGTAGAGATAAAAAGGATTAAACCAAAGGAATTTTAAACCAGCGTTACATAACATGTGTTTGTTTGGTAACCATTGTAATTTCAAATCACCACGATTATACCATTCAAACATTAATTTATACAAGTTTAAAGATTATTTGTTATCGTGAACAATACTGCTTCAATAGGTATTTGTAAACAAGCGATTTTACATAACTTAGAATTAAAATTATTTCAAGCTATCATTTTTTATAACTGCAAAATTATTGTAATACCTAAAACACATACCAAAATATACAAAAGAGTTAATAACTTCATATTTTTACCATATAACATAAAATTTATCAGCTTATTACCTTTCCTTTATAAAAATAAATTAAGAGTCGTTTTCAAATTTTCTAGTATTATTCAAAATAAACATCAAGACATTGTTGTTAACCACATTTACTATCAAAAAAAGTACAGTATCACCTGCATACAATAGAAAACAACTTAAAATATACATGGAATTTTCCATAAAATATTTTCATTAGTCTTGCATATTTCCTATATCATACGGTTTAAGACTTTTGGCAAATTTTCACCACCGAATTAGATATTTCATTTTATGCATGATGCGGTTTTTCATGATCATGATCAGACATGCCTTGAAGTCCATTCAGTGAATGTGTACTGAATCAAGGACAATATTAGTGACATTAAACACAACTACGTCACCTAGTACTCGTATTACGTCGTACACATTCGTATGACTCTTGTACCTTCTATTTCGTCACCACTGTATTGTTTATAAGTATCATGTCTCTGTGTCCAGGATTGCCTTAGATATATTAAGCGTCCCATAGCTCCATATTCCTTTCACTTTAATTTTTATTACACATGTGGTTTGTGTATCTAACAGAAAAGGAGGTGCTTATTCTTCGGGACATGCTGCCTCACTTCCCTTGTATAATTTCTCGACTATTATCTAACGTGTCATTTTCAAAGTTTTTATTTTGCTACTAGATTGTGACTCGGACATGGACTAATAATGTTATATTATGGATATATTATATTATGTATCTTCGTTAGCATTGCACACAATTATATAACATACAATATTTTTCAACTGCAGTACTTTTGTCATGTCCTTTAAACATGCATTTTATGACTTATATAAGATGGTTGATCCTATAGTTATTTCAGATCAAGTTGATACTCACCAAATTAAAAATGCCTTTAAATAAAAAAAGCACGCACGGAACATTTATATTCTATTATCAAAATGTGTCTCGTTTATAAACCGTATGATACAGTGCATGACTAATTTAATTAATATATCTATATAAACGTATTGCTGTAGATCTACCATTACTTAATAATAGGTAATTTTATCTTTTCCATCAATAGACTGCCATTGTGCAGAGCGTAAGATTAAAATATTACTCATTTATCAACTGTACGGTATAGATAAACAAAATTAACCTGTTTGCTTGACCTTTCATAAGGGATTATCATATAAAATGATCCATAAAATACACGAGTAGTGCAAGGATTCGCAAGTGAGTATATTATATACACAAGACCCATAATTTAAATTAAAACGACAGGTAATGATGATTGCCTAAACAATGTATGAACAAACAAAAATTGTAAAACGTGAAGATTTTATTCAAAACCTAAAAAATACTCCTTCTTTTGATATACGACTAGTGCGCTCAGTTACACTACGTATGTCGGTTGTGTACATTTTATGAAATATGCGTGTTGTTTTCTCTAAATATGCCTCATATATTCAATTAAAATGTTTTGAACTACTAAGCAATTGAATGCTCGACTGCACAAGAAAAAAATATGTAAACAAATCATTCTTGTTCCTCTGAGAATAAAAAAATATCTCATACCTGTATTCTAATGCGCATGATCATACGTTGATGTCAAGTTCAGAGGGAACCAAAAACGCATTTATCGGAAACTACTTCTGGATTGTGATTCGGAAATGGATAAGTATGTTTGTTTTTGATATATATTACCATATACATATATATATAACATATATTTGTTAAATACCCTAGATACAAACGTTCATTTTTTATCTATTTATAATACAGTTTATTAAAAGTGTTTTTAGTTCACTAGATTATGGGAAAAAACTATCGACAACTGCCAAGTAAACTGACAAATATTCTCGCAGTTGGATCCGCCAAAATAGGATTCGAACCTAAATATTGTATGGCGTGAACCGTAGAGGTAGAGATCTAAAGGATTATGAAAAGCGTGGGGATGTATTGAACTTCCTTAGGTCAAAATCCCATAATATATACTGTTTATAAGAAACTTATTTGGTAGACAATTTACATTTGGTAGTAAGATCAGAATGGGTGGAGAAATTATTCTAAATTCATTTACATCAATCTCAAGAGGGGTAGGCATTTTGTTTAATAATATTTTTGATGATATACACCAAAATAGAAAACAAGATATTCATGGGAATATTGCTGTTGACTTTACTCTTGACAAGATGAGAGCAACACTGATTAAAATATATGCCCCAATAAAAATAACCCAATCCAATGCAGTCCAATCTGCCTTTAAGGCCACCTCTATATAACGACCACCTTCTTATAAATGCCAGAAGAATTGTATCTTAATTATTCTTTATTTGTATTATTTGAACCTGTATAAAAAAGGCCGCCTATCTATAAAGACCCCTTTTACTGGTTCCCTTGGGTGGACAGGTCTGACTGTATAACAACAATTCTAAATGGTGAATAAAATTTAGCTCAGAACTGCACACCGTTGGTCATCACCATTACAATAACCCAAAAACAAGAGATATTGTCAATAATATGAATACGATCTTGCTGTATAGCTGAAAGATTAAAAATTGTATTACCATTTATTATTTCGGAACACCAGACAGGATTAATCTATGGCAAATATATAAGTGAAAACACTAGACAAATTATGACTTTATGCAATATACAGACGAAAAAAATATACCATGACTACTTTTAATGATTGTTTTAAAAAAATAAGCCTTTTATTCAGTTTCTCTGGTTTATTTTAATAAAGTGCTATTTTTTTATTTTAATAAGAATTAAAATATTTTGTCAAGATGGTATGTAAGCATTTCTATAAAATGGATTTGTCTCTAAATATTGTAGTATAATAAGAGGTTGTCATAAAGGGGTACCCTATTTCACCCTCCATCTTTCTAATGTGTGCTGAGATCCTGTCCTTCCTCTTGAAAATAATAAAAATGTCAAAGGTACAGTGCTAACGGCAGTAACGTATCATTAGTGCAATATTTACTGTTCTCCGAGAAAAACATCGCTGCCGATTGTATTTTATTGGTACTATCAATTAACATTTCTCCACTCTTTCAATATATCATTAGATAATAAAAATCGTCCAACAATAAGTATGGGCAATTCACGCGTTTTGTACCGCATGTATTTACGTCAGTAACGAATCATTTTGTGAGTAGCGGATCGCGCCACCTAGTGTCAAGAAAACGAAAGGCGATTAACTCAAAACATGATTAGTTTGAGTTTCCATCATTCAATTGCAAAGAATACTAATTATGAAACAATATTAAAAGTTTTAATCGTAATATCAACAAATGTCCTGATTAAAATAAATAACAAAAAAGAAAAAAAAAACAAATTATCGCAATGTCCCTAATAAATTAAGTCAATCAACATTGTCTTGAATACTGAATTATAAAAGCAGTAAATGGCGAAGGAAAAACAATAAAATAATTGTACCTTATAAGTTATAAATATTATGACATACTCTTGTCCATGAAGATTTTATTTTGACAAGAACAGTATATGCATACAATAATACTTATTGGTATTGCACACTGTACATCATAGGTCCAAAATTGTTACCAAACAAAAATATAGAACGAAATATTCAATATATTCTTATCTCATACAGATTATCCTTCACGCATAACAATTATGGCTTTTTTCAAATGCCCATTGATCTGGTCTTACCATATGATAAGTAAGGTAGTGGCATGGCATAACAATGCCCCTATTTTTCTCATGGCCGAGCTGGCCATGGAGGGAAGCTAGGCACTGGTTCTCCAGTAGCCTCTGCATAACTGAACCCACTAAAATTTATCATTTTTCTGAAAGCGCCAGACAGCCCCATGGGTACATGCCATTTTTTCTTAGCCTTTTGAGATGTCCCCTGTAGATAGCAGCTGATCCGTTATTGCCGTAATTGCACCCTGCATAAACTGGTTTATGTTTTATTGACATTAACTGTAAATCTCAATAAAGGTTTATGTCGTGAAAAAAGACATGTTGACGAATGTAAAGAGCTATTGTAATCATTTTCAAATTACCTTTGAAAGTATTGAACACGTTGGTCAAATCGAAAGTTAGGTTTTGGAAATCTCATTCTTGTCGCTGAGACGCTTGTGACATTCGCATCAAAAGCCGAGAATTTAAAGAATAGGACGTTTATCAACACAAATGAAACGTAGAATTAAGTAAAAATACCAGCTTTACAGAAATATATCCGAGTTTTATTGGTCTCTCGTAATGATATGGAAAAAATTAACTTTATTCTAAAAAAATGATCCGCTACTGACTGAGATCCGCTACTGCCGTAAGCACTGTTTCAAAATTGGTGATTAATAATTTAAACTGTCGGTTTTTTTTACAGATGACACTACTGTCAAACTGGATAGTGCTATCTTTTGGACTTATTACACAAAAGAGAAATATAAACCTATAAATGTCCTACCTTTAACGACCAGACATTACATATTTAAATACATGGAAAATAAGTTGTAAAAATCCGCTTGATATTGAAAAGATCATCGCGATAAAACATCATCTTTATGTCAAATGTTTGGAATTTTTTAAACTTGGATAAACACCTTTGATAAGTTATTCAATTTTTCCATCCGGTGGGACTGTGGTGTTAGCACTGTAGAAGTGGCATCGTCGTTTATGGTATATATAATGTTTTATCATGCTTAAAACTTTTACTTTATGAAAATGTATACATATGTACTTTTCGTATCCAAGTTTCATAGGAGTTAAAGCATCGCTTTTCGCACACACACACACACACACACACACACACACACACACACACACACACACACACAGAGCCACAGATAACGTACAAAATGTTAATTTGTCATCTTATAAAAGTATACAAAGAAGGGGTTAATCTAGCTTGAATTTAATAACTGTTCACCTGGCATTATTGATCTTTTTTAATAGCATTTTTGAAAATCTCAAACTTTAATAAACTATTCCTAAATTGGTTTATTGCTATATTTTTCAAATACTATAGTTTATCTAAAAAGCGGTACTCATTTAATAGTTACTAGCATAAGACACCCCCAATAATTGGAAATGTACCTTACTACAAAATCTAGATGAATCCCCAGATTGTAGATTAAATTTTATGCAACTGTTTAAAAGTCTTATATGTCTTGTATATGTTAACTATTCGTTTTGTTGCCCCAATCATGGCACTTAACTATCCATTTTCAGTGTTTTAAACAAAAAAGCATATATTACAAAAAAGTTTCTATTAGTTGAAAGGAAAATTCATCAAAAACTAAGGTATACTATCTCACGCAAAGTATTTCCTTGGTTAAATTTGGTAATATGTATTTTGGTTTTTTTTCAACATCTGGAAACGAATTTTGTTTCATAATTTCGGTCAAAGCACTACTGATGAGAAATTGTATTCCAAAACGGCAGTCTTGTGCTATAAAATTAAAACTTTTAATCAATATTTCTTAAACCGAATGCATAAGGCGTAAATATTTATGTATAATAACACATTATTTATGCCTCTTCGTGTATAATAGATTCATTCGTGTTTATAAACACTCACAATATAGCTGAAGGACCATACAACTCAGAATGTTTTGTTTATATTTACACACAACACATTTGCATATGTGTTAACAGATAAGAGCGCTCAAGATCTGATAGAAATGTCTACAACAAATTCATTATAAGAATTTGAATATGGAAATTACGCATTAGAAAGCTTGAACATATACATGCATGTTACCTGTTCGGGTATTCTACGATTAATATACATTCTATCATCAGATAGAGTGCTAACTTTTAAGTATATCTGCATATAATTTATAAATGATTCTATATATAATCAACTTCAACTTATATTGTTATGTTTAAAATTATTTACAAACAAATATTTCCACCACAAAGATTTATGTATATATTTTATGTAATCGTAAATGGATACATAGCCTTACGGTTGCATGTCATATGGAACTTGTATATGTATGTAGAGCTATATGAATTTAAAAATATATGACATGATGTATTTGTTTAAAATCACATGTTTGTATTAATCTTTTTCCATTCCAAACATTTTTCTTCGTTTTTTAAATTTGCGTCCCTAAAGTAGGATATGTTGCCATTCAATTACCTTCATGTGCTATATCGCTTTAAATATTTCACATACCTGTGTACTCTCCTTATTTACTCGGCTTTCCTTCTTACTTCGAAACAATAGTTGCGATAGGTAAGAATAAGTTAGAAAATTTTCAAAAAGAATGGAAACAAATCCATCGTATTATTATAATACAAAGAACAATCTTGTATTTATAGTGTGAAAATCTCTCTCTCTCTCTCTCTCTCTCTCTCTCTCTCTCTCTCTCTCTCTTTCTCTCTCTCTAAAATCTGTTCAATATATATGTTCATCAAAATGTTTGTATTGTTGTATTATCGTTGTTTTTTGTGATCAATATATATATATTTAAAATGAAATAAACAAACAAATATAAAAAAAATATTTCTTTAACCGTTTTAAATAGCCTAAAGGGACATAAACTGTTCCTTTTGAAAATTTTCACCACTTGGAAATAGTTATTGTGTATTACTTTATTATTTCCAGCCACAAGTGGTAACTGGGGTATAGATATACCGTTGTGTTTGTGGATAATTTTGATTCCGTGAATTTAACAAATTCGGCATTAATTCCGCACTGAGGTGGTAAACATTCGACAGACATACGCTGTAGTCGACTCGTCCGCTATCATTAAGTTACATAGACATCCCGCCGTTTCTTAAAAAAGACCATTGTAAACACCCAAATTAACTAAAGTTTTTCGTATAATATGATATATATTTCTGGACAATTTCTGATGCGCTGTTAAACAACATAATTTGCTAAATGTTATTCCCTTGTATAATTGTTTTTAAATGAACAAAAAAAAAAAAAAAAAAAAAAAAAACAATTCAATATCAGTTTTTAACTAAATGTTATTTTTAATACTAATAATTTGAATGGCGTAAAAGGAGATAAGATTTACATTGGGGAATCACCATTACACTAAATAGTAGGTTATTGTGCAGTAATTAAATCATTTGTAAAGACGCAACCTCTATTAGCCGAATGCTTCCATAAATGATATATTTATTAAGTATTTGTGTGGCTGTATTGTTAAAACATGGACAGATTTTATATCTTTCATCAAAAACGTTAAACGTATTGAATAATAGCTGATAATTGTTATGTTAAAATGGGAAATAAATCGAATTTTCATTAGGACTTTCAACATGGCGGACTTTGATACAAATATTTTATAATACACGTCATGGATATTTGATACACCATGAGGTAAGTACACATACCCTGTTATATCAGTGTTTTTCTATAGTAAGATGTATTTTTAAAATTTGATTGTGTTTTTATTTGAATTTTGTTAACTAATAGTTGTGTATTAAAAGGATTGTCAAGGTTTCATATTAAAAATACACAAAACACTTATCACGTGACAACCAGGCTGGATTATCAATAGATCTGAATCTGTGCCTTCAATATTTGAGAAGTTTGGGCCGAATATTGCGATAAAGATGATAGAAGGGAAATAATTGATTTCTTTGTCTCCGAACAGCTAAATATGTCATATAACTTTTTTATATTTGTTAATCAAATTAAATAATAAATCAATCAAATAATGTCTAGTTCGTTATTATGTAACCAATGTGCTTGAAAATCAATTTAATGATTGAAAAAAGTTAAAAAATGAAGCAAAATAGGAAATTCTAATTGCGGAAATCGAACGGCTTAATCTTAGTTAATGTGTTGCAAATAGACTTTGAAGTTAGGAGCCATAAGCAGGACATGACTTCCTCGGTAGAAGTAAACACGTTTCAGTCAATTTGTCAGCTTCCACAGTTTTTTCTATTTTATTGTGACTTAATCATGAACTTGTATGCCGGTTTTTATTTGTTTACATAATTTGGTTTTAGTTAAAATCTAAATTTATCAATCACTAAGGTATACTCCCTCATGCAAAATATTTCCTAGGCTAAATTTGGTAAAATGTATTTTGGTCCTTTTGGTATCTTTTCAACATCTTGAAAATAAAATTTGAATTGACAATCTTGGTCCAAGCATGTTTTGCGTTTGCAGTAATACATCTCCAATATCTTTTTTTAGTAGTACGGACACATTCAATCATCTTTTTTTATATTATTCCAACTTTCCGTTTTTATTGGAAATTTTTGGTTTGAAATACTAAATTTACAGTTATTGCTTTATTATATTCTAGCTGTAACATATATCCTTCACATTTTCAAACGTTTTTGAAAGAAAAATAAAATTAAATCTTGTAGGGTTACGATTCTTGTATATACATGTGAAATTTTAAAATAAGTTTGTTTGATCAAGTAGAGATAAAAAGGATTAAACCAAAGGAATTTTAAACCAGCGTTACATAACATGTGTTTGTTTGGTAACCATTGTAATTTCAAATCACCACGATTATACCATTCAAACATTAATTTATACAAGTTTAAAGATTATTTGTTATCGTGAACAATACTGCTTCAATAGGTATTTGTAAACAAGCGATTTTACATAACTTAGAATTAAAATTATTTCAAGCTATCATTTTTTATAACTGCAAAATTATTGTAATACCTAAAACACATACCAAAATATACAAAAGAGTTAATAACTTCATATTTTTACCCTATCACATGAAATTAATAAGCTTATAACCTTTCCTTTATATAAAAAATAAGAATCGTTTTTTTTTCTGTGTTTTCATATTTTCTAGTAGTCAAAATAAACATCAAGACATTTTTGTTAACCACATTCACTATCAGAAAAAGTACAGTATCATCAGCATACATTAGAAAACAACTTAAAATATACATGGAATTTACCATAAAATATTTTCATTAGTCTTGCATATTTCCTATATCTTACGGTTTAAGACTTTTGGCAAATGTTCACCACCGAATTAGATATTTCATCTTATGCATGATGCGGTTTTTCATGATCATGATCAGACATGCCTTGAAGTCCATTCAGTGAATGTGTACTGAATCAAGGACAATATTAGTGACGTTACACACAACTACGTCAGGTATTACTCGTATTACATTTTACACATTCGTATGGCTCTTGTAACTTCTATTTCGTCACCACAGTACTGTTGATAAGTATCATGTCTCTGTGTCCAGAATTGCCTTGGATATATTAAGCGTTCCATGGCTCCATATTCCTTTCACTTAATCTTTATTACACATGTGGTTTCTGTATCTAGCTAAACAGGAGGTGCTTTCTCTTCCGGACATCCTGCCTCGGTTCCCTTGTAGAATTTAACGAGTTTTACCTAACGTGTCATTTTCATAGTTTTTATTTTGTTACCAAATTGTGACTCGGACATGGATAATGTTATATTATGGATATATTATATCATGTATCTTCGCTAGTATTGCACACAATTATACACAATACATTGTTTTTCATCTGGAACACTTTTGTCATGCCCTTCAAACATGCATTTTATGACTTATATAAGACGGTCGATCCTATAGTTATTTCAGATCAAGTTGATACTCACCAAATTAAAAATGCCTTTAAATAAAAATAAACACGCACGGAACATTTACATTCTATTATCAAAATGTGTCTCGTTTATAAACCGTATGATACAGTGCATGACTTATTTAATTAATATATCTATATAAACGTATTGTTGTAGATCTACCATTACTTAATAATAGGTAATTTTATCTTTTCCATCAATAGACTACCATTGTGCAGAGCGTAAGATTAAAATATTAGTCATTTATAAACTGTATGGTATAGATAAACAAAATTTACCTGTTCGCTTGAACTTTCATAAGTAATTATCATATAAAATGATCCATAAAATACACGAGTAGTGCTAGGATTCGCAAGTGAGTATATTATATACACAAGACCCAAGGTGTCTTCATTCTCAAACGAATATATCACGTAGGATCCCTATATATAAATGCAATGGTCTGTGATAAATATTTAAATTAAAACGACAGGTAATGATAATTGCCTAAACAATGTATGAACAAATCAAAAATTGTAAAACGTGAAGATTTTATTTAAATCCTATAAAGAACTCCTTATTTTGATATACGACTAGTGCGCTCAGTATGTCGGTTGTGTACATTTTGTGAAATTCGCGTGTTGTTTTCTCTAAATATGCGTTATATATTCATTAAAATGTTTTGACTATTGTATGTCTGACTGCACAAGAAAAAATATGTAAGCAAATCTCATTCTCGTTCCTTTGAGAATTAAAAATATCTCATATCTATATTCCATTGCGCATGATCATACGTCTAATATTAATTCTAGAGGGGACCCCAACGCATATATCGGAAACTACAATATATATATATATATATATTATATAAAACATGTATTTTTAAATGCCACATATACAAACATTTATTTATTTTGAATACAGTTTATGGTTTTTCGTTCACTAGATTATGCTAGGGAAACTATCGACAACTGCAAATTAAACAATTAAACTGACAAACATTCTCGCAGTTGGATCCACCCAAATTGGATTCGAACCTTAGTATTGTAGGGGTGAACATCTAAATGATTATGAAAACCATAGGGATATACTGAACTTCCTAAGGTTAGAATCCTATAATATACTGTTAACAAGAAACTCTTTTGGAAGACAATTTACACTGGGAAAAAAGATCAGAATGGGTGGAGAAATTATCCTCATTTCAGTTACATCACTTGAAGAGGGAGTAGGCATTTTGTTTAATAATAATTTTGATTATAACATACACCAAATTTAAAAAGATAATGATGGGAATTATACTGCTGTTGACTGGACTATTGATAAGATAAGAGACACATTCATCAATATATACGCTCCAATGGTAATAACCTACAATTTTTTCAAATATAGTGAAATATCTCCAACACTTCGAAAATGAATATTGTGTCATAAATGGAGATTTTAATTCAGTTAAGAATCAAGAACTGAACACCTTTGGTTACCTCCATCAAAATAACCAAAAAGCAAGAGATGTTATCATCAATATGAAAAAAAAACTTAATCTCATAAACCCTCTTAGAGAATTATATCCGGAGGAAATAAAATATATTTGGCGAAATAAAACAACAAATATTTCTTTAACCCTTTTAAAATGGGATAAACTTTTCCTTTTGAAAATTTCCACCACTTGGAAAAAAATATTACCTATTACCTCAATACTCCCAGCCATAAGTGGTAATTGGAATATAGAAATACCGCTGTGTGTGTGGATAATTTTGATTCCCTGAATTTGAAAGATTCGGCACTAATTCGGTACTGACATGGTAAACATGCGACAGACATGCACCGTAGTCGGCTCGTCCGCCATCATTAAGTTACATAAAAATCCCGCCATTTAAAAAAAATCCATTGTAAAAACCCAAATTAGATAAAGTTGTCGAATAAAATGATATATGTAGGATCTTACCTTCGTGTTCATGTAATTTTGAAATTATTAAGCCAGTTGAACATTTTAACTGGCTGAAAATATTTGAAGTTTAATTTTTTAAACTCGTTTCTCTAGAATAATTTATTGATTTAACACTCCAAAGCTCGTTTCATTGATAAATCATTCTTGAGCAACGAGTTTAATACATTCAATATTACAATAAAAACGTATCTAAGATCAAGGAAAAAAAATCGTGAAAATACAAACCGACTTTGTCTATAAGAAATAGATCTGTTCAATCGCTAAGATGTCGACTTTTGATTGTTGCAGACACACTTCATTTACTGTTTGTGTATCCTATTTCAAAGAAATCAATAGCGGAAATATCTTTTTAATGGGACGGGTAAAAATGAATTATGCATTTCCTTACATGGGGCTAATCGTTACTCAAAATACTATGTTGGTCCCATACGTGCTTTAATACACAAAATTGATGATTAAAATGACTTGATTCCAAATTATGGGTTTTTGTCGTTGAAATTAAAATATTTCAGATGAGTGTACAAATTGAATTCTTTTCATTGCAGCCAACTACCGCATTCTAAATTACCGCTTGTAGATACACTTTCGAAAGCATTTGTTTTTCTCTAGAATTTTAAGTGAGTGTTAAATTCATTGAACATTTATTCTTTACTGAAGTACAATAGAATATCGCTCATTCCATCTGCCATGGGTTTTTTTCTGTCAATTCCACATCATCAAAATCCCTGTCTAAATAATAACTGTCAGATTGTTTGACTGTTTGAATAGTGTATTTGGTCCCAGTCGAGAATATTTTACTTATATTCAGATGCCACTGGTTATTATGGAAGTGACAGAATTCTTTCTTTATGCCCCCAGGACAATATGCGAACAGGGTTCTATAACGTGCCATGTCTGCCTAATTATTATGTTTCAATAATTATAAGGTATACTGTAACTGCTTCTCTCTTGTTCATTATATATAAATGAAGTTCACACGAATAATGTGACTAAGAGAGTTATTTGTTAACCTGAAAGTGACCCTGAGGACACGCTTGAATAAAAAATCCATAAAACACACTCACGAGTCTCAAGGATATGCATTTAATGGTTCTTGGGTTCGCTTGTTCTTGTTGTAAATTTCTGGACAATTTCTGAAGCGCTGTTAGACAACAAATTTTGCTTAATTTTATTCCTTTGTATAATTGCTTTTAAATGCACAAAAAATTAAATATCAGTTTTTCACTAAATATTCTTTTCAATATTGACAATTTTGATTGGCGTAAAAGGAGATAATTTTTTACATTGGGAAATTACCATTACTATAAACAGTAGGTTATTGCGCAGTACTTAAATCATTTGTAAATGAAAAATTAAATATCAGTTTTTCACTAAATATTCTTTTCAATATTGACAATTTTGATTGGCGTAAAAGGAGATAATTTTTTACATTGGAAAAATCACCATTGCTATAAATAGTAGGTTATTGCGCAGTACTTAAATCATTTGTAAAGACGCAACCACTACTAGCTGAATGCTTCCATATATGATATATTTAATAAGTATTTGTAAGGCTGTATTGTTATAACATGGACAGATTTTATATCTTTCATCAAATACGTTAAACGTATTGAATAATAACTGATAATTGTTATGTTAAAATGGGAAATAAATCGAATTTTGATTAGGACTTTCAACATGGCGGACTTTGATACAAATAAGTTATAATACACGTCACGAATACTTGATACACCATGAGGTAAGTACATATACACTGTTATATTAATGTTTTAGTAAAGTAAGATGTATTTTTAAAATTTGATTGTGTTTTTATGTGAATTTTGTTCACTCATGAATGTAAATTAAAAGGATTGTCAAGGTTTTATATTAAATAAATTACACAAAACACTTATCACGTGACAATCAGGTTGGATTATCAATATACCTGAATTGTGCCTTCAACATTTGAGAAGTTTGGGCCGAATATTGCGATAAAGTTGATAGAAGAGAAATAATTGATTGTTTTGTTTCCGAACAGCTAAATATGTCATATTACTTTTTTATATTTGTTAATCAAATTAAATAATAAATCAATCAAATAATGTCTAGTTCGTTATTATGTATCAGTTGTGCTTAAAAAAAGGGTCTGACTTCCTTGGTAGAAGTAAACGTGTTTCAGTTAACTTGTCAGCTTTCACAGTTTTTTCCCCTATTTTATTGTGATTTCAACATAAACTTGTATGCCTGTTTTTATTTGTTTACATAATTTGCTCTTAGTTAAAATCTTAATTTATCAATAACTAAGGTATACTCCCTCATTCAAAATATTTCCTGTGCTAAATTTGGTAAAATGTATTTTGGTCTTTTTGGTATCTTTTCAACATCTTGAAAATAAAATTTGAATTCACAATCTTGGTCTAAGCATGTTTTACATTTGCAGAATTAAATCTCCAATAGCCTTTTTAGTACTACGGACACATTCTATCATATTTTTATATTATTCCATCTTTCCGTTTCTATTGGAAACTTGTGGTTTGAGGTATTAAATTTACACAGTTATTGCTTAATTATATTCTAGCTGTAAATGATATCCTTCTTTTTTAATACTTTTTTGAAAGAAAAATAAAACTACATTTTGTAGGGTTACGATTCTTTTGTATACATGTACAATTTTAAAAAATAAGTTTGTTTAAACAAGTTGAGATAAAATTATTATAACAAAGGAATCGCGTTACATAGCATGTGTTTGTTTGGTAACCATTTTAATTTTTAATCACCACGATTATACAATTCAAACATTAATTTATACAAGTTTGAAGATTATTTGTTATCTTGAACAATACTGTTCCAGTAGGCATTTGTAAACAAGCGATTTTACATAACCTAGATTTATTATTACGAGCTATCATTTTTCATAACTACAGAATTATTGTAATACCTAAAACACATACCAAAAAATATACCTTTCCTTTATAAACAAATTAAGAATCTTTTACCTGTGTTTTCATATTTTCCAGTAGTCAAAATACACATCAAAACATTTTTGTTAACCACATTCACTATCAGAAAAAGTACAGTATCATCAGCATACAATAGAAAACAGCTTAAAATATACATGGAATTTACCATAAAATATTTTCTTTAGTCTTCGATATTTTTTATATCTTCCAGTTTGAGACGTTTGGCATTTTCCAAACGACCACATCACTGCGTTTGAATATTGATATCAACACTACACATTCCCGCGGAACTATTACCTGGTAAACAAAATGGCTGCCCCATGTTCTCCGGTGATTTACTTCTTAGGGTATTAAATGCCTTTGTATTAGATGATCAATTCGTTATTAAACTTAACAAAGTCTAGCGAAAATTGAAAATTTTCACCGCCGATTTAGATATTTCATCTGATGCATGTTGCGGTTTTCAGGATCATCATCGGACATGCCTTGAAGTCCATTCAGTGAATGTGTACTGAATCAAGGACAATATTAGTGACGTTACACACAACTACGTCACCTAGTACTCGTATTACGTCATACACATTCGTATAACTCTTGTACCTTCTATTTCGTCACCACCGTATTGTTGACAAGTATCATGTCTCTGTGTGCAGGATTGCCTTGTATATACTTAGCGTCCCATAGCTCCATATTCCTTTCACTTAAATTTTATTACAAATGTGGTTTATGTATCTAGCTAAAGAAGAGTTGCTTACTTTTTGGGACACCCTGAGGTATACTGTAACTGCTTCTGTCTTCTTCATTATATATAAATGAGGTTCACACGACTAATATACTAAGAGCGTTATTTGTTTACCTTAAAGTGGCCCTGAGGGCACGCTTGAATACACACGCTTGAATCCATAAAACACACTCACGAGTCTAACGGATATGCACTAAATTGTTCTTGGGTTTGCTTACTCTTGTTGCGAATTTCTGGACAATTTCTGATGTGCTGTTAAACAACATAATTTGCTTAATTTTATTCCTTTGTATAATTGTTTTAAATGAACAAAAAAACCTATTGAATATCAGTTCTTAACTAAATATTCTTTTCAATATTAACAATTTTAATTGGCATAAAAGGAGATAATATGTTACATTGGGGAATCACCATTACTTTAAATAGTAGGTTATTGCGCAGTAGTTAAATCATTTGTAAAGACGCAACCACTATTAGCTGAATGCTTCCATATATTATATATTTAATAAGTATTTGTAAGGCTGTATTGTTGTAACATGGACAGATTTTATATCTTTCATCCAATACGTTAAACGTTTTGAATAATTACTGATAATTGTTATGGTAAAATTGGATATAAATCGAATTTTGATTAGGACTTTCAACATGGCGGACTTTGATACAAAAAAGTTATAATACACGTCACGGATACTTGATACACCATGAGGTAAGTGCATATACCCTGTTATATCAATGTTTTGGTAAAGTAAGATGTATTTTTAAAATTGTATTGTGTTTTTATTTTAATTTTGTTCACTCATAAATGTGAATTAAAAGGATTGTCAAAGTTTTATATTAAAAAATTTACACAAAACACTTATCACGTGACAATAAGGTTGAATAATCAATATACCTGAATTGTGCCTTCAACATGTGAGAAGTTTGGGCCGAATATTGCGATAAAGTTGATAGAAAGGTAATAATTGATTTTTTTGTCTACGAATAGCTAAATATGTCATATTACTTTTTTATATGTTTGTTAATCAAATTCAATAATAATCAATCAAATAATGTCTAGTTCGTTATTGTGTAACCAATGTGCTTGAAAATCAATTTAATGATTGAAAAAAGTTAAAAAATGAAGCAAAATAGGAAATTCTAATTGCGGAAATCGAACGGCTGAATCTTAGTTCATGTGTTGCAAATAGACTTTGAAGTGAGGAGCCATAAGCATGGCCTGACTTTCTTGGTAGAAGAAAATGTGTTTTAGTTAATTTGTCAGCTTTCACATTTTTTTTTCTATTTTATTGTGATTTTAACATGAACTTGTATGCCTGTTTTTATTTGTTTACATAATTTGCTCTTAGTTAAAATCTAAATTTATCAATAACTAAGGTATACTCCCTCAATGAAAATATTTCCTAGGCTAAATTTGGTTAAATGTATTTTGGTCCTTTTGAGTATCTTTTCAACATCTTGAAAATAAAATTTGATTTCACAATCTTGGTCCAAGCATGTTTTACATTTGCAAAATACATCGTCAATAACCTTTTGTAGTAGTACGGACACATTCTATCATGTTTTTTTATATTATTCCATCTTTCCGTTTCTATTGGAAACTTGTGGTTTGAGGTACTAAATTTACACAGTTATTGCTTTATTATATTTTAGCTGTAACAGATATGCTTCAACTTTTAATACGTTTTTGAAAAAAAAGAAAATTACATCTTAAGGGTTACGATTCTTGTATATACATGTGCAATTTTAAAAATAAGTTAGTTTGAACATGTTGAGATGATTATAACAAAGAAATCGGAAACCAGCATTACATAGCATGTGTTTAATTGGTAATCATTTTAATTTTAAATCACCACGATGGTACAATTCAAACATTAATTTCATACAAGTTTGAAGATTATTTATTATCTTGAAAAATACTGTCCCATTAGGTATTTGTAAACAAGCGATTTTACATAACCTAGAATTATTATTACAAGCTATCATTTTTCATAGCTACAAAATTATTGTAATACCTAAAACACATACCAAAATATACAAAAGAGTTAATAACTTCATATTTTCACCATTTAGCATGAAATTCATAAGCTTATTACCTTTCCTTTATAAAAAATTAAGAATCTTTTATCTGTGTTTTCATATTTTCCAGTAGTCAAAATAAACATCGAAACATTTTGTTAACCACATTCACTATTAGGAAAAAGTACAGTATCATCAGCATACAATAGAACACAACTTAAAATATACATGGAATTTACCATAAAATATTTTCATTAGTCTTGCATATTTCCTATATCGTCCAGTTTGAGACTTTTGGCATTTTCCAAACGACCGCATCTCTGAGTTTGAATATTAATATCAACAATACACATTCCCGCGGAACTATAACCTGGTAAACAAAATGGCTGCCCCATGTTCCCCGGTGATTTACTTCTTAGGATATTAAATGCCTTTGTATTGGATGATCAATTCATTATTAAACTTTAAAAAGTCTAGCGGAAATTGAACATTTTCACCACCGAATTAGATATTTCATCTGATGCATGTTGCGCTTTTTCAGTATCATCATCGGACATGCCTTGAAGTCCATTCAGTGAATGTGTACTGAATCAAGGACATTATTGGTGACGTTACACATAACTACGTCACCTAGTACTCGTATTTCGTCGTACACATTCGTATTACTCTTGTACCTTCTATTTCGTCACCACAGTATTGTTGACAAGTATCATGTGTCTGTGTGCAGGATTGCCTTGTATATATTAAGCGTCCCATAGCTCCATATTCCTTTCACTTAAATTTTATTACACATGTGGTTTATGTATCTAGCTAAACAGAAGGTGCTTACTCTTCGGGACACCCTAAGGTATACTGTAACTACTTCTGTCTTGTTCATTATATATAAATGAGGTTCACACGAATAATGTGACTAAGAGGATTATTTGTTTACCTTAAAGTGGCCCTGAGGGCACGCTTGAATACACAATCCATAAAACACACTCACGAGTCTCACGAATATGCATTAAATTGTTCTTGGGTTCGCTTACTCTTGTTGCGAATTTCTGGACAATTTTTGATGCGCTGTTAAACAACATCATTTGCTTAATTTTATTCCTTTGTATAATTGTTTTAAATGAACAAAAAAAAAACATTTGAATATTAGTTCTTAACTAAATATTCTTTTCAATATTAACAATTTTGATTGGCGTAAAAGGAGATAATTTTTTACATTGGGGAATCACCATTACTGTAAATAATAGGTTACTGCGCAGTAGTTAAAAATTTGTAAAGACGCCACCTCTATTTGCCGAATGCTTCCAAATATGATATATTTAATAAGTATTTGTAAGGCTGTATTGTTGAAATATGGACAGATTTTATATCTTTCATCAAATTCGTTAAACGTATTGAATAATAATTGAAAATTGTTATGTTAAAAGAGGAAATAAATCGAATTTTGATTAGGACATTCAACATAGCGGATTTTGATACAAATATTTTAATATACACGTCACGGATACTTGATACACCATGAGGTAAGTACATATACCCTGTGATATCAATGTTTTGGTATAGCAAGATGTATTTTTAAAATGTGATTGTGTTTTTAATGGAGTTTTGTTCAATCATAGTTGTCAATTAAAAGGATAGTCAAGGTTATATTAAAAAATACACAAAACACTTATCACGTGACAACCAGACTGGATTATCAATAGACCTTAATCTGTGCCTTCATATTTGAGAAGTTTGGGCCGCATATTTTGATAAATGTGATAGAAGGAAAATAATTGATTTTTGTCTTCGAACAGCTAAATATGTCATATTATTTTTTATATATTTGTTAATCAAATTAAATAATTAAGCAATCAAATAATGTCTAGTTCTTTATTATGTAATAAAAGTGTTTGTAAATCAATTTAATGATTGATAAAAGTTAAAAAATGAAAAAAATAGGAAACTCTGATTGCAGAAATCGAACGGTTGACTCTCAGTTCCTGTGTTGCAAATAAACTTTGAACTTAGGGGGTAGAAGCAGGCACTGGCTTCGTTGGAAGAAGTAAACGTATTTCAGTTAATTTGTCAGCTTTCACAATTTTTCTATTTTATTGTGATTTGAACATGAACTTGTATGCCTGTTTTTATTTGTTTACAGAATTTGCTCTTAGTTAAAATCTAAATTTATCAATAACTAGGGTATACTCCCTTACGCAAAATATTTCTAAGGCTATATTTGATAAAATGTATTTTGGTCCTCTGGGTATCTTAAAAGTAAAATTTGTTTTCAAAATCTTGGTCCAAGCATGTTTTACATTTGCAAAAATACATCCCCTTTAGCCTTTTTTAGTAGTGAGGACACATTCTATCATATTTTTTATATTATTCCATCTTTTCGTTTCTATTGGAAACTTGTGGTTTCAGGTACTAAATTTACACAGTTGTTGCTTTATTATATTCTAGCTGTAACAGATATACTTTAACTTTTCATACGTTTTAAAAGAAAAAAGAAAATCACATCTTGTAGGGTTACGATGCTTGTATATACCTGTTAAATTTTAAAAATAACTTTGTTTGAACAAGTTGAGATAAAAATGATTATACCAAAGGAATCCGAAACCAGCGTTACATAACATGTGTCTGGAAAGATGTAAAAAATTTAATTTTAAATCACAATGATTATACAATTTAACATTAATTGATACAAGTTTGAAGATTATTTGTTATCTTGATCAATACTGCTCCAGTAGGTATTTGTAAACAAGCAATTTTACCTAACTTAGGATTATTATTACAAGCTATCATTTTTCATAACTACAAAAATTATTGTAATACCTCAAACACATACCAAAATATACAAAACAGTTAATAACTTCATATTTTTACCATTTAACATGAAATTCATAAGCTTATTACCTTTTTCTTTATAAAAAATTAAGAATCTTTTTTATCTGTGTTTTCATATTTTCCAGTAGTCAAAATAAACATTGAAACATTTTTGTTTACCACATTCACTATCAGAAAAAAGTAAAGTATCATCAGCATACAATAGAAAACAACTTAAAATATACATGGATTATACCAAAAATATTTTCATTAGTCTTGCATATTCCCTTTATTTTCCAGTTTGAGACTCTTGGCAAATTTTTACCACCGTATTTGATATTTTATCTGATGCATGATGCGGTTTTTCAGCATCATGGTCGGACATGCCTTGAAGTGCATTCAGTGAATGTGTACTGAATCAAGGACAATATTAGTGACGTTACACACAACTACGTCACCTAGTACTCGTATTACGCCGTACACATTCGTATTACTCTTGTAACTTCTATTTCGTCACCACCGTATTGTTGATAAGTATCATGTCTCTGTGTGCAGGATTGCCTAGTATATATTTAGCGTCCCATGGCTCCATATTGCTTTCACTTAAATTTTATTACACATGTGGTTTAAGTATCTAGCTAAACAGAAGGTGCTTACTTTTCGGGACACCCTGAGGTATACTGTAACTGCTTCTGTCTTGTTCATTATATTTGAATGAGGTTCACACGAATAATGTGACTAAGAGAGTTATTTTTTTACCTTAAAGTGGCCCTGAAGGCACGCTTGAATACACAATTTATAAAACACACTCACGAATCTCACGAATATGCACTTAATTGTTCTTGGGTTCGCTTACTCTTGTTGCGAATTTCTGGACAATTTCTGATGCGCTGTTAAACAACATCAATCCCTTAATTTTTATCCTTTGTTTAATTGTTTTAAATGAACAAAAAAAAAAACCAATTGAATATCAGTTCTTAACTAAAGATTCTTTTCAATATTAACAATTTTGATTGGCGTTAAAGGAGATAATTTTTTACATTGGAGAATCACCATTACTATAAATAGTAGGTTATTGCGCAGTACTTAAATCGTTTATAAAGACGCCACCACTATTAGCTGAATGCTTCCATATATTATATATTTAATAAGTATTTGTAAGGCTGTAATGTTGTAACATGGACAGATTTTATATCTTTCATCAAATACGTTAAACGTATTGAATAATAACTGATAATTGTTATGGTAAAATGAGAAATAAATCGAATTTGGATTAGGACTTTCAACATGGCGGACTTTGATACACATAGTTTATAATACACGTCGCGGATACTTGATACACCATGAGGTAAGTACATATACCCTATTATATCAATGTTTTGTTATAGTAAGATGTATTTTTAAAATTTAATTGTGTTTTTAATTGAATTTTGTTAAATCATAGTTGTCAAATAAAGGATTGTCAAGGTTTTATATTAAAAGAATATACAAAACACTTATCACGTGACAACCAGGCTGGATTATCAAAAGACCTGAATCTGTGCCTTAAATATTTGCGAAGTTTTGGCCGCATATAGCGATAACGTTGATAAAAGGGTAATAATTGTTTTTTTGTCTCCGAAAGGCTAACTATTATTACTTTTTTATATATATATTTGTTAATCAAATTAAAAATTTAATAAAACAGATAATGTCTAGTTTATTATGCAACGAATGTGCTTGAAAATCAATTTAATCATTAATAAAAGTTAAAAAATGAAGAAAAATAGGAAACTCTAATTGCGGCAATCGAACATCTTAATCTTAGTTCCTGTGTTGCAAATAGGCTTTGAACTTAGGAGCCATAAGCAGGGCATGACTTCCTCGGTAGAAGTAAACCTGTTTCAGTTATTTTGTCAGCTTTCACAGTTTTTTTCTATTTTATTGTGATTTGAACATGAACTTGTATGCCTGTTTTTTTTCTTTACATAATTTCCTGTTAGTTAAAATCTAAATTTATTAATAACTAAAGTATACTCCCTCATTCAAAATATTTCCTAGGCTAAATTTGGTAAAATGTATTTTGGTCCTTTGGGTATCTTTTCAACATCTTGAAAATAAAAATAAGCTTTTTAGTAGTACGGACAAATACTGCCATCTTTTTTATATTATTTCATCTTTCCGTTTCTATTGGAAACTTGTGGTTTGAGGTACTAAATTTACACAGCTATTGCTTTATGATATTCTAGCTGTAACAGATATCCTTCACATTTTTATACGTTTTTGAAAAAAAAAATAAAATTACATCTTGTAGGGTTACGATTCTTGTATATACATGTGGAATTTTAAAAATAAGTTTGTTTGAAAAAGTTGAGATAAAAATGATTATAACAAAGGAATCCAAAACCAGCGTTACATAGCATGTGTTTAATTGGTAATCATTTTAATTTTATATCACCACGATTATACAATTTAAACATTAATTTCATACAAGTTTGAAGATTATTTGTTATCTTGAACAATACTCTTCCAGTAAGTATTTGTAAACAAGCGATTTTACCTAACTTAGAATTATAATTATTTCTAGCTATCAATTTTCATAACAACAAAATTATTGTAATACATAAAACACATATCAAAATATACAAAAGGGGTAAGAACTTCATATTTTTACCATTTAACATGAAATTCATCAGCTTATTACTTTTTCTTCATAAAAAATTAAGAATTTTTTTTCTGTGTGTATATATTTTCCAGTAGTCAAATGAACATCAAGACATTTTTGTTAACCACATTTAATATCAGAGAAAAAGTACACTATCATCAGAATACAATAGAAAATAACTTAAAATATGCATGGAATTTTCCATAAAATATTTTCATTAGTCTTGCATATTTTCTATATCCTCCAGTTTGAGACTTTTGGCAAATTTTCACCACCGAATTAGATATTTCATCTTATGCATGATGCGGTTTTTCATGCACATGATCAGACATGCCTTGAAGTCCATTCAGTGAATGTGTACTGAATCAAGGACAATATTAGTGACGTTAAACACAACTACGTCACCTAGTACTCGTATAACATCGTACACATTCGTATGACTCTTGTACCGTCTATTTCGTCACCATAGTATTGTTGATAAGCATCATGTCTCTGTGTCCAGGATTGCCTTGGATATATTAAGCGTCCCATAGCTCCATATTCCTTTCACCTAAACTTTATTACACATGTTGTTTGTATATCTATCTCAACTGGAGGTACTTACTCTTCCGGAACACCCTGCCTCACTTCCCTTGTAGAATTTCACGAGTTTTACCTAACGTGTCATTTTCAAAGTCTTTATTTTGTTACTATATTGTGACTCGGACATGGACTAATAATGTTATATTATGGATATATTGTATCATGTATCTTCGTTAATATTGCACACAATTATACACAATACAATATTTTCAACTGGAACACTTTTGTCATGCCCTTTAAACATGAGTTTTATGATTTATATAAGACGATTGATCCTATAGTTATTTCAGATCAAGTTGATACTCACCAAATTAAAAATGCCTACAAATAAAAAAAGCACGCACGGAACATTTATATTCTATCATCAAAATGTTACTCGTTTATAAACCGTATGATACAGTGCATGACTAATTTAATTAATATATCTATATAAACGTATTGTTGTAGATCTACCATTACTTCAGGTAATTTTATCTTTTAAGATTCAAATTTCCATAAATAGAATGCCATTGTGCAGAGCGTAAGATTAAAATATTAGTCATTTATAAACTGTATGGTATAGAGAAACAAAATTGACCTGTTTGCTTGACCTTTCATAAGTGATTATCATATAAAATGATCCATAAAATACACGAGTAGTGCTAGGATTCGCAAGTGAGTATATTATATACACAAGGCCCATAATTAGTGTTTTCATTCTTAAACGAGTATATCACGTAGGATCACTATATATAAATGCAATGGTCTGTGATAAATATATAAATTAAAACGACAGGTAATGATGATTGCCTAAACAATGTATGAACAAATCAAAAATTGTAAAGCGTGAAGATTTTATTTAAAACCTATAAAGAACTCCTTATTTTGATATACGACTAGTGCGCTCAGTTACACTAAGTATGCGAGTTGTGTATAACACTTTATGAAATACGCGTGTTGTTATCTCTAAATATGCCACATATATTCAATTAGAATATTTTTGCTTATTGTATGTCCGACTGCACATGAAAAAATGTGTAAGCAAATCTCATTCTCGTTCCTCTGTATATACATGCATTCTATTGTGCATGATCATACGTATGATATTAATTATTCCAGAGTTAACCACAATGGATTTATCAGAACCTACAATATATATATATATATATATATGTATATTTTAAATGCCCAATGTACAAACATTTATTTATTTTGAACGCAGTTTATTAAAATGGTTTTTCATTCACTAGATTATGCGAAAAAACTATTGACAGCTGCCAAATAAACCGACAAACGTTCTCGCAGATGGATCCACCCAAATCAGATTCGAACCTCAGTATTGTAGGGCGTGAATCGTAGAGGTAGAGATCTAAAGGATTATGAAAAGTGTAGGGATGTATTGAACTTCCTAAGTTCAAAATCCCATAATATATACTGTTTAAAGGAAACTTATTTGGTAGGCAATTTACATTTGGTAGTAAGATCAGAATGGGTGGAGAAATTATCCTCAATTTAGTTACAACAATCTCAAGAGGGGTCGGCATTTTGTTTAATAATATTTTTGATGATATACACCTAATTAAAAAAAGATAATGATAGAAATATTGCTGTTGACTTTACTCTTGATAAGATGAGAGCTACACTGATTAAAATATATGCCCCAATAAGGATAACCCAAATTTTTATATCCAATACAGTCGAATTTGCTTTGAAGGCCACCTATATATAACGACCACCTCCTTATAAAGGCCAGTAGAATTTTATCTCAATTGTTCTTTATCCGTATTATTTGAACCTGTATTAAAAAGGCCACCTATCTATAAAGGCCCCTTTTACTGGTTCTCTTGGGTGGACAGGTCTGAATGTATAACAAAAGGTCTACATGGTGAATATTATTTAGCTCAGAATCAAGAACTGGACACCGTTGATTACCATTAAAAAGTTAAAGTCTGTCCCGAGCCATTAGGCCCATCAGGCCGGAGCTTATCCCGGTTTCGGTGGCGTTAAGCGACTGAGAGTACAAAACTCTCCCCTGAATGGGACGCCGGTCCATCGCAGAGTTAACCCCCAGCATTTTGCTGGTACTCATTTATTTTTCAGCTGAGTGAACTGGAACAACGTGAAATTAAGTGTCTTGCTCAAGGACACAACACATCGCCCGGTCCAGGGATCGAACCCACGACATTTGAATCATGAGTCCAACGTAACCACTAGGCCACGCGCTTCCACGCGCTGATCACCATTACAATAACCCAAAAACAAGAGATATTCTCATTAATATGAAAGAAGACTTTTAATCTCATAGACCCATTTAGAGAACTATATCCAGAGGATAGAAATATACTTGGCGAAAAATCACCCATGAAAACAAAGTAGGTTATATTTTTTCCTTGTATCAGAAAGTTTTATGTCCGAATCCTAGTTATAGGTCTGACCATTTGTCTGTCTGCTTATCAATAATATTAAATGAATTTGTTTAAGGTAAAAGCCTTTGCAGTTCCAATAATTCATATTAAACCGTCTGTTTATTTCTATTCCAAACCCACCACTGGAAATTATAACAAAACTGAATCAGATGTTTTAAATATCTATTGGCAATATAAAAATGTATAAAGTCTAGTCCAAGTCTTGGTCTGATAGTGGCATATCTGTCATAAAACATTTACTTAATGAAGATGGAAATTTAATTTCATATAGAGAATTTACAAGAAGATATATTGCTATCAGGTCAAACTTTGTTGCATATCTTGGTATAAAGTTCACCATTGGATCACATATTAAACTTGAATACAAAAAAAACTGTTAATTTATTAAAAGTTGATAAGCGATATTTTATGAGAATAATTTTTAAAAGTAAAAAACGCAGTAAGGACTTTAAAAGAAGATCCTTAATGTTTTATTTACTTAGTTTACACCACCACTGGAAATGATAACAAAACTGAATAAGATGTTTTATATATCTACTGGCGATATAAAAATGTATAAAGTCCAGTATTCTCCAAGTCTTGACCAAAATTATGTAATTCCCCAGCCATAAAACAAGATAATGTCTCCTTCTTTCTTTTAATAAACATATATACCATTGTAAATATACAAAATATCCATATTGATTAAAATAAACATATAAAGTGAAAATTGATATTAAAGTTGTTGAGTCAAATAAAAAGAAATTAAAAATATAAAATAAAAAAGACTTACTTGTCTGTATTTCAGCTGTCAGCCATAAAAACAAACTATGTTAATATTTAAGAATTAGTATATATCTGTCATACAGGATGTAATTGACCTATAGGACGTTACATTGAGATTCGATTTTTTGGGGGATGGGGGGCAGTGTGGCAAATATTTATTGGGGTTATTGTGTAGGTTTATTGCAACATGTTTGAAAAATGTAATCAGATTATTGTTGAATTTAGCAATGCATTTTCTGAAAAACACACAAGAAATATATTGCAATTACATATCATCCTAGTTTTAATTTTACAGCACTAGACGGTCGTTTCGGAATTCATCAGTAGTGCTTGGACCAAAATTATGAAACCAAAATTATTTTGAAGATGTTGAAAGCTACCCAAAAGGTCCAAAATATATTTTACCAATTAAGCTAAGGAAATACTTTGCATGAGGGGGTATACCTTCGTTTTTGAGAAATTTCAAACTTTCACTTGCGGGAAACTAAAACAATTAAAGTATTTTTCTGACAATAATACGAAGTTATTGCCTACTAAGTTTGTGATATCCTCGGGCACTAGCAACCAGCAGAGATTTCGGCTCAGGGGTTTAAATAACATATTTTACCAGTTTTAATTTTACAGCACTAGACGGCCCCTTTGGAATACAATTCCTCATCAGTAGTGCTTGGACCAAAATTATGAAACCAAAATTATTTTGAAGATGTTAAAAAGCTACCCAAAGGACCAAATATATTTTACCAAATAAGTTCATTTTAAAAAAAGTATTTTATGGCGTTGCAATCTGTAAGAGCGAGTTTTAGACCACTCAACCACTGACACTGAGAGAGAGTGAGAGGTAATGAAGCTTTGACTACATATACAATATTCTAATTATATTTTCAGGAACAAAGGCTATGCAGTATGTGACGAATCAATACTTTCGATTCTTTAGTACGCAGATCATATTACGCAGATCATATGACATTTTAAGAAAATGAGTTTCCCAGTTACAACTACAGTTACAGTTAGCAGTAAAACTTCACTTTCTTGTTCAGCTGGCAGTATATCTACAACAAGTCATCTTTCATCAGGACAAATTACTTCAGTACCTAGATCTACAAGTACTGTATTAACAGAACCCGGTACAGAAACTACTGCAACTACTGCAACTACTGCAACTACTACAGATAATAATACACAATCAACTTCATCATTAAATACCAGCATTGAAAATACGCCAATCGACAGTATTCAGACAAGTGTTGCTACATCATGCTCGTCTACCACCACAAACGTGTGTCCATCAATAACAGCAATTCCGAGAACGGATTCAGGCTTGATGGTAACATTTCAAAGATTATCAGCAGCAGCATCCTGGCAGCAAACAGAGTCAACAGCAGCTACCAGCGGTATAGCAAGACCAAAACCAATGTCGTCATTAAGGCAACAAGTAGTTACAAACGTTACAGCAACAGCACAAAATATATTGCCAACGTCATCATCTGGGCAGCAAACAGTGTCACTTTCAGCTGCAAGCGTAACAGCAACAACACAAACAGTCTTGAGCTCGCCAGCGTCATCACCTGGACAGCAAATAATGTCAACCACAGCTACAAGCGTTACAGGAACAACACAAACAGTTATGGCTTCAAGAATTAATATAACGTCAGAGGAGGCAAATTTCTTAAGATTTACCTCCCTTGTGTTGAAGACCGGACCACGTGCTGTAAGACATTTGTTTAATCTGCACAATAATCCAAATCACCTGGATAAAATTATAGCCAATAACAGGCAGAAATTGAACAATCTCTTGAATAACAGAATCATTAACAAAGATCACTGGAGCGTTCTTTTTCCTGGATATAGTAAGTTGCCTTTATTTTATCTTTATAAAATTACTTGAATATTTGTAATGTTGACCATATAACTTCTTTTATTTTACTATTCGAGTTCCACCAATGTGTTATTGGAACATGTGATTCTGTTATTATTATTTCCGGTATTATCGCATGCAGTATGAAAATAGTACTCACACAAGCTTTTAGTTAAAATGATTTTAAAAACGAATTATTTGAATTTCAGTTTTTTTTTACTTTATTTCTTATTTTAATTTAGATTTAAATTAAAATGAAATGCTCCGAAAAGCATGAAAAAAATTGAAATGTGATTCAAATATACAGTTATGTGAATTTATGTATCTGGATATTGTTTTAGAAATATTTTATTAAACAGGTGTATTTTTTAACTTTCAGAGCATGTGTCTTCCAACACATTCGATTTTACATTATTGATAGCGTTCCTTCGTGATATAACTGGTTTGAAGGCTCCGAAATCTGGATGGTACAGACTGCCAGATCCTAATGATCGCAGTGGTGAGGCTGATCTGGCAAGAATAAAATATTATAGAAACAAAGTAGCACATGCTGTATCCTGTTCTTTAAATACACACGAATTCAAAAGAATGTGGATTGATCTAAGTGAGGTATATAATATTATACAGTAATAGACTTTTTAGTGGTTTTATATAGTGTAATATTAAAAAATAATTACTAACCAAAGCGACAGCCGAGGTCAAAAATTATACACCGGATTTTTCAGAAATCCGTGGTATATCAAGTGAGATTAAATGATCACGTGTAGCTATTTAAGCCAATTATCAAGATGAAAGTGATTATTTATACAATATTTCCAAAGTTTTTACTTTGCTTCTGGATTGTGCTTCGGACATAGATTTGATTGTTTTTTTTATTATTTATCATGAAATTTGTAGTAAATGCGTAGTTTCTGCGTGTTAAGACGTTATCCATTTACTGTATATCACCAACCGCGCGTGCTTATCAGTCTGGCGGCTACTTTGAACATACAAATGATATTTATAATATTAGTATCGTTAGATATCGATTCCACCGTGTAATATTTTATATATAGCAATGTATGTTTTACATAGAAATTAAACGATAAATCTCGTGAAAATATATTTGACTTGTGTCAAGTGAAAAAGGACTTTATAGTCAAAATGAATTATTTTCAAATTGAAAATCTAGGCTCCCCGGAACTTTTTCTTTTATTGCACACTTTTTCACGTGACCCTTGTACTGTTGTTTATGATGTTATATAATTGTTGATTAAAGACGAATCGTTGTGTAGTTGACATATTGCACTACTTTTTAGGTTTTTTTTTACAAAAACTTGAGCATTTTTTATATATTATGTTTTAGATGTAATACTAGTTGAAGTAAAATATATCATGTCATATTATAGAAAGTTCGTGCAAATGTCTAGACAACTCGACTAAACTTGTCGCAACAATATAAATATTTATGTTTATTAATCTTTAGCTATATATTAAATACCATGTATTTCATATTGCTTTGAATAAAAAACAGCAATTCTATCTTGATAGGCATTTATGCCTTATGTTTTTTTTAACGGTTATCAAACAAAAACAAACATACTATTGCATGGTGGAATTACAATCTAGAAGCAAACGGAAATTTGAAATTGACAGGTAAGGTACAACACGTGAATTTTCAACAGAGATGTGAGGCCGGGTGCTACAGAAGGATAAGGTACTGTTTAGCTATTTACACCCATCACAAGTGTAATCAAATTTGAGTGAAAGGAACATGTAGCAAAAAAAAGCCATTGAGCAAATAATCATACACCGCTTCCGTTTAACTCTTGTGTTAAAACCCACAGAAATTATAAATTATAAGAATGCAATATTTCTTATTTTTATTATATAATCTACTTAAAAATTCATGTAATATGGTCATACAATAAAAATCGTATTGAATGAATGTGACGTCATAAAAGCATAATAGTCATTCCAGAGTAACGTCACACAATTGACCCAGTTGTTATTTTATTAGACACTGTTGATTCTAATTAAGCTGATACTTTTGTACTTTTCTTCTAAAAGGAAGATACATTGTATTTTAATTGAAAATGTTTGTTTTGTTTTTGTCTCCTGTGGAAAGATTATTGTTTACTTTTAATATTTCAGCAGGATTACTTTTGGCGCATGTACACAGTTACGTGATTTTGTTGTGTTTCGGTCAATCAGCTCTTTTTTTATAATGAAAAGACACGTTTAAAATCTACAAAAAAACTCGTTTTTATGGGATTATATAATATATAGAATATTGCCAAGGCACGTTGCATTAAAAATTATTCAACTCGTTTTTTAAATTAATATTACATACACACTCACGCAAGATCCTGTATTTATCGGTTTGTATGGAAATAATGCACAATTAATGGAAATTTATAGTGACGTGACAAGACTTTTAAATATGGACTGATAATTTTAACAACAACAACAACAACAACAATAATAATAATAATAATAATAATAATAATAATAATAATAATTATAATGATACTAATAATAACATTGCATATAATGCTTTATTGCAGGCTATTATACGCTTAGGTGGAGAAAGGTTTGAATCAGAAATCTCGGCGATGTCGTGTGCAGATTTAGATGCGTCCTATCAGGACCTTTACAGAGAACTCAAGGCTATGAAGGAAGACATAATTCCACCCAACATAAAATGTATGTATTATGTAGGCTATATCAGATTTATTTAAGGAATAACTGTGATATTATTTTTTTATTGGTGTATAAAAGAAAAAACTATTTGCACACTGGATAATGCGCGTAGCATTACAATAAAATTAAATAATATTAAATAAAATATCACAGTTATTCCTTATAATTTAATTTAGACATTCTTTAATTATTCAAGAAATCAAAAAGAAAAAAGAAAAATAACCGTGATCTCATTCATAGTGATGTGTATTGCAGATGTAAACAATGAAGAAGTTCCGGTTAAATCCGCCAAAACGGGGCAAGTGGGCGGAGCTAATCTAATTTTCTTTGAGGTATAAAGAAAAAAATGGTCACGTGGTCTCCATTGTTTTGTATTGTGTTCTGTTGTATAAACAAATTTTAATTAAATTATAATATGATCAATGTACAGGTTTAACCCGAAAGTTTGGAGGCGCTTTGAAACTTTAAAAAACAGAAAGTTTGACAGTTTTCTTACTTTATATTATGCTATATTATGTTATCTTATACTTTTTTATGATAATATTATTATTAATAATAATAATGATAATAATAATTATATAATAGTAATAATAAAAAATCATCCAACGAGTATTTTATCCACTATATAGAACGATATTCAAATGACATAAATTTCTAAATTTTAGTTAAAGTGAATGCGAGTAGAAATACACGAAAAGGTCTAGGGAAATTCAATTTATGGCAATATCGACTTAATGAAAAGAAATTACTGGGGAAGGGTAATAAAACTTAGTTCCATGTGATTACACATACCAATTACAATCAATTTTGTATTAATGATATTAAAATATTATATGAATGAAATTAATTTTTCGTTTTGTTATAGAAAAGTGGAGCAGATAAAAGTCATTTTTGGGACGAATCATGCAAATGATGATACAAACATCAAATTTGGCTCAATTGATCTCCAAGGGCTACTGATCAAATCTACCCGATTGGCCATTTGAAAATCAAACATTGCGGCCATTTTTCAAGATAGCCACCAAAAAGTCTTCTTAAGATGATGTTTTGCTTAGAAATATTTATAGATTTCCAATTTGCATTAAGTGTGGATAACTATGTTTTCAGAGGGAAACTAATCAAATCTATCCGAATAATCAATTGCAAATTCAAAATGGCGACCATTTTTCAAGATGGCCGCCATAATGATAAAAGTTGATCGAAATGATGTTTTGCTTGGAAATATTTGTATGTGTTCAAATTGCATGATCTAAGTGTTGATTTCTATGTTTTCACTGAGCTACTAATGCAATCTACTAGATTGGCTGATTAAAAATCCAAGATGGGAACCATTTTTCCAAAGGGCCGCCAAAATAGTCGCCTGAAGTTGATACTTGCTTAGAAATATTTTAATTGGTCCAAATTGCATAAACTGCATGCGGATTCCTATGTTTTCAAAACCGCAAACTATATTTGTCAGTTTAAAACATGACTGGAACTGGAAAAAAATATTTTTCAATACGTTTGCAAGGCTTTGTTGGGTGAAGTTTTGGCGACCGACTATACCTAGTTTCACCAGTCAGCACAACAATTGAATGGACTTCTGACACAGATCCTCTTCACAAACCTAACTCTCATCTATTGCTTAAAGAAATTGCTAGTGTGCAGAATCGTCCACAATCATTCGGTTGTAGTCTTAACTAGATGAGGGTAGAAAAAGGACATTTATGTGAGATTGAATAGATATACATACAAAAATTTCAAGTGCAATTTGTTGACCATCTTGCAGGAGTGATTGTCAGACAATTTTGAGCCTGGTGATATTGCTGCTGTAAAACTCAGCATTGGGCTCAGTGTCAGCCACTGTTGCACAATATGTAGATAATTAATTGGTCTGTCCTTACAACATAAAACATACTTCGACTGCGACGTCAGCTCAAACGTATTTAGATATGTCTGTCCATTTCCCAACATCCAAACAGGATAATCCTGGCAATGAATATAGGTTACTCAAACTACAATCAAAAATAAAGTTTAAAATATTCCATAGCTTCCAGTAGCATATTCAATTACCTATATTCTACATGCCTTCATCACAAAAACGCAATCTTCTTCCAGTAGAAAACCGAATCTTACCAGCACCCGAGTCGATCAAACCACATTTGTCAGAATTATTGTCTAGGTTGTACATTTTCAGCATTGAGTATGTCGCTGATGCAGTCAGCATCACATGGTCAGCCCATCATCAACACAAAACAGGACAATGATGCTTTTGGCAAAACCAGTCATATCATGTTTCTCCTACCAAGCATGTCAAGGCTAAGGTCTGTGATACAGCTATTCTTACCCACAACAAGCACTTGTCATTGCTGCTTAACTGTTGCATGTTCTGGAAAAGCAAATACAATGAGAGTGGTCAGAATATTCAGAAGTTTGTTTTCATGTTTGGCGGAATTCATTTGTGCATTAGAAGAAGGAGGATTCTTCTACATGTAATGAGAGCATAATCAGAACTGGTGTCTCCTTTCCTTTCAAATAAGAATATCCACTATGCCCGGTGAATACTTGTTTATCTCCGCGATATGTCACTATATCAAAAACATGTATATGTGATTTTAAAAAAGTAGCTAATTGGCTGGATATTAGGCTATGGCTGGTGTCTAAAACAGCAACCCAGAAACTTGTTTTGATAAATAGACAAAACCATTTCAGAAATGCAGAAAATAGACAATCTGTTCCAAGATAAATCAGCAGAAGTAATCCAAAGAACATTGCAAAACCAATTCTTACTAAAAAAGTAGCCGTAGATCACAGATGAGACAAAGAACATTTTCCATCATATAGGGGCTAGAGGATAGAGCTGAAAGTATTTTCAATCCTTAAACCGATGATTCATTCTTCAAGCAAGAGCAGGTCAAAAGCATTTCTAAGAAGAAACACCTTAAGGTCGACTATCAGTTATTCTTGTAATTGTTCATCTAATGGCATAACAAAATTAGTTGCTTAACAATATCTATTATTTACTTGCCAATAGCAATCATATAGTTGACCATGCTCATCATATAGTACTTTTCAAAAGCCATATTTCACTTGGCAAGATTCAGCGTGCACTTGGCTATAATCAACGTCTTCTTGACACTACTATCATTTACCTAGCAATACCTATCACGGACTTGGCAATAATCATCATGTACTTGACAAAAACATTATTAATTTGACAATATTCGTCTCATGTACTTGGCAATAATTATCATGTACTTGGCAATAATTATCATGTACTTGACAATAATTATCATGTACTTGACAATATTATTAAAACTCTCAACTCTTCTCGACCAGCATCCAACATTGATTTGGATTTTGACATGCAAAGAATGAAAAAGTTATATTTTCTCATGTCAGAATAGATCCGCAAAGCAACTGACAAAGCAACACTAGACAGTTTTTTCCAGTTCCTGGATGCACCCATTGTACAACCAAGGTCTACAAGCAGACAGTCGTAAGAGAACATACAAAACATGCAACATACCAGGCTGAGATAATCTGAGTGTAGGCAACCGACTGTAATGCAATGATTATTAGTCTAACTGAATGAGAGTTGACACAGAAGGAAGAGTTATGGCACAGCACAGCACTACCACCGGTTACAGCGCTCTGCATATGCGAACAGTAGCAGATCAGGAACAAGCAACATTAAATGCATTACTTTGAAAATGTACAACCCGGATTAGGAGAGGAAAACAGACAACTCGGTGACAAATATGTGCCAGAGTGCCTTATAAACATAAACATATAGTTCAGTAGGTCTAAAAACATTGGAAACCACACTTACATCATGACAATTTGCGAACTAAAATTATTTCTAAGCAAAAAACATTGGCCGACTATGTTGGATGGCTTTTTAATTTGCCAACTGCGTAGACTCGATTAGTAACCCTCTAAAAACAGAAATCAACAATTACATCATAAAAATAAGACAACTACAAAAATTTCTTAGCAAAACACTTCAGGCGACTATTTTAATTTGGCGGCCATCTTGAAAACTTACCGTCATCTTGGATCTTTATTTGGCCAATCGGATAGATTTGACCCGTATCCCTTTGAAAACATAGGGATCCATACTAATATCATCTGCAGACAACTTTTTTGGCCGCTATCTTGAAAAATGGCCGCTATCTTGAATTTTCAAATGGCCAATCAAGTAGATTTGATCAGTAGCCCTCAGAGATCGATTGTGAAAAATTTGATGCTTGTATCATTTGCACGATTTTTCTGTTATATGTAATGCTATACATTCATTTTCAGTTTTAATGGGTGTTAAAGTACAAGGCATGGCGACAGAAGACAAGATCTTTGTTTCAACTACAGCAACGAAGTCCGTAAAAGATGCTGTAGATCAGTATAGTGTTGTCATGGTTACTGGGCCTCCAGGGTCAGGAAAGACAGCCACGGTAAATCATATAGCTTTGCAGCTGAAGGAACAAGGATACATAATTTGTCCTGTTGTCTCGACAAAAGACATCATTGAGTATTGGATGCCGGAATCACCTCAGGTATTTGTTTTTAATGACCCCTTTGGCATTCAGGACATAAATCAAAGTGAACTACACCAATGGACGAATCTACAGGAAAGGTTGGGCACATGCTTTCAGTATAGCGACATGAGAATCTTAGCAACTACTCGGTCACATATAATTGAAAATGAGCAGTTATCCAAAAATGTTTTTTCGTCATCTAATCTCAAAACAGTCTCTTTTGCCAATGCTGAAATTGTGTTAACAGATGATGAAAGATTGAAAATATTTAATGAGCATGCCGAGTTTAAAAAAAGAGACGATTTGAAAGCAATGGGTGTTGAAATTCAAAGCTGCGCGATATCTTGTTTTCCATTATTATGCAGAATATACACTTCTGAGGAAGAATCTAAATTCTCAGTCAAGGATTTTTTTCAGAAACCACTTTCTGTTATCAGTAAAGATCTCAATAAATTTAAAATCAATGATCCTATACGGTATTTCTGCCTTTTGTACTGTATGATAAATGACAATAATTTAGACACAGATCTACTCAGTATTAATGTCGAGAGCAAAACAATCGAAACGTCTCGTACAATACTGCTTGAAAAATGTATGGTCTCCACATCTTTGTCAAGGGAAGAAATTAAATCAAAAATGGATACTTTACTTAACACTTATCTTAAACTCGAGGGTAAATGTTATCATTTCATTCATGATATAATACATGACGCTGTTATAAGACATGTTAATGATCTGCCATCAGATTGGAAACGAATAATACTGCAGCACTGTGGTCCCAAGTTTTTAAACGAAAGAATACGGTTAAGTTCTATTCACTACGCACAAACCGATGGATACCTGATTTTTAATTCAGATTTAGAGTCAGCATGGAATGAAAGAATACTACACGATATGATTTACGACCACTTGAATTGGAATTACATGGTTAACAACACTACCCTATTCAGTGAAAAAGCCGACAAGTTGTTACTTAAATCACTTGAAAGTATAGATCAAAAGGAGCTTCAAAAACTCATTTTATCGTCACATTCGTGTAGGACTTTATTCCCAATTCTAGAAGCATCAAACAAACTCAAAACCATTTACGGCGTGCAATTAGATTTAAATGAAGTCACACTCATGCACCTTTTCATTTGCCTCGAATTAAAGCATTGTCTAGAACACATTCTTAAAACAATACCATTTAAAACTTTAAATCAGATAAGAGTGAACTTACTTTTAGTGGCTTGCATATTGGGTAAGCCAGATGTAGTAGAGGTGTTACTTCTGAATGGATATAGTGCGAATTTATGTACTCCAGGTGATTCTTCAGTTTTACCTTTATCGTCTTCGTTAAGGAATGTTGAAGCAGTTAAGGTACTATTACAACATCAAGCTGTATTAAATCTAGGTGACACGAAAGGTCAGTCACCTTTACATATAGCATCTAGTCATGGCCATGTAGAAGTACTTAAAGTACTATTGAAACATAAAGCTGAATTAGATCTATGTGACACGGAAGGTCAGTCACCTTTACATATAGCATCTAGTCATGGCCATGTAGAAGTAGTTAAAGTACTATTGGAACATAAAGCTGAATTAGATCTATGTGACAATGAAGGTCAGTCACCTTTACATATAGCATCTAGTCATGGCCATGTAGAAGTAGTTAAAGTACTAGTGGAACATAAAGCTAAATTAGATCTATGTAACAATGAGGGTCAGTCACCCTTACATATAGCATCTAGTCATGGCCATGTAGAAGTAGTTAAAGTACTTGTGGAACATAAAGCTAAATTAGATCTATGTAACAATGAAGGTCTGTTACCTTTACATGTAACATCTAGTCATGGCCATGTAGAAGTAGTAAGGGTACTATGGGAATATGAATCTAAATTAGATCTATGTGACAACCAAGGTCAGTCACCTTTACATGTAGCATCTAGTCATGGCCATGTAGAAGTAGTTAAAGTACTAGTGGAAAATAAAGCTAAATTAGATCTATGTGACAAAGAAGGTCAGTCACCTTTACATCTAGCATCTAGTCATGGCCATGTAGAAGTAGTTAAAGTATTATTGGAAAATAAAGCTAAATTAGATCTATGTGACAAGGAAGGTCAGTCACCTTTACATATAGCATCTAATCATGGCCATGTAGAAGTAATTAAATTACTATTGAAACATAAAGCTGAAATAGATATATGTGACAAGGAAGGTCAGTCACCTTTAAATGTAACGTCTAGTCATGACCATGGAGTTGAGGTATTATTTGAACATAAAACATCTTTTATACGTCGACACAGCAGATATGGTTCGTCACTGTATTGGGATTCACCTTTATTTATATCATCCATGTTTGGCCATGCTGAAGCAGTTAATTTACTACTGGGATATAAAGCTAACAAACGTCAACGTGCCAAGTATGGTAAGTCACCTTTATTTATATCATCTATGTGTGGTCGTGTTGAAGTAGTTAAGTACTATTGGCTCATAAAGTCGAAAAAGATAGTGCAACAAGTATTGGCGGTCACCTTTATTTTTAGCATCTGAAAACAAATTTTAAGAAGTAGAAGAATTCTTGCGCAGTCATTAAATAAACACCAAAAGTAATAGAAGTCATTGCTAAGTGTTGGTACACGTATATCGATTAAATGTGAATATTATTAAATCAAGGTTTAGTAAATCGATACTACAAGTATTGCAACAATTGAAGAAAGAAAACTTTTAGCAAACTTTGATGAGGCAGACATTGTTATGCGTGTTGTTAATTTCACCACTAATGCTATCCCTCCTTTGATTAATTCGGGCAAAAAACCACAATTACTCCTCGTCATCACCCCCGAACTGACAACCTTTATATAAGTGATATAATATTAACATGGATATAAAACACCATTTCTTCTCTCCATCATCCCAAAGCTGACTGCATCTATTTTGTATATCAGTTCTGCCAGACCACAATTTGTTAGCATTTGAATCCAACATGACCACCCAGCAAACACTTCAATACACCTACAACGATTATTAACAAAAGGAACTAATAATCAGATTGATCTACATAATAAAACTAACCGGTTTAGAGTAACTTCTGTCATAGTATTTTTTCGAATGCGTTGATTTTGTAACCGTTGACTTTTGAAGAAAAACGTGATTCAATGGGTTCATAATTGTCTAGTATAAGATTTTCAATAAATGAACTCATATGTATGGATGTGGTACCAATATGATCAATACTATCTAGACTTTCCACAAGGCAACTTCATATTGTGCACCTTTAGAATATTAACTCTAAGACAGTGATTCATATCTACTTTTGGAAATGTCGCACACAAAACTGGACTGGTCGCACTTAATGTTAATCACAGACTGACTCGATATGCACCTTTAAATCAGCCAATGGGACCAGACCTTGTGTGGTTAGTGAACTACGAAATATTACTCCACATAAACACAAACACAGTACAAGGTGGCACAAAAGAAATTACAGTATAGTACAAGTCAAAGTACTAGACGAGTCAGCTACATAATCAAAACAGATAAATAATTGTTAAAAAACATAAACAAAATAAATTATTGTCTGCTACATTTTTACCACTGATTGGTCCAATAATTTTATAACATCTAACACGTTATTTTTATCACGAATTTTAATCATATAATTCATAAGTTATAAAACGGCCCGTCGTTTATTTTGAGTTCCCATCCGAAAGAAGCGTGACCTTCATTTTGTAATGCCGATTGCTTGGTGAAGGAACAGTTATTACTCAATTTAAAGTATTTAGCCAGTTCTGGATCAGGGTCGAACCCAAGACATCCCAATAACGGAGCGAGCTCTTTACTAAATGAGCTACCTCAGTACTTCCAGCTGAAAGATGCTCATCATCCCAAATATATTGCAAGTTCAGGCTTATCAAGTTTAATGACGACATCACAGTATTTACAGCAATATTTATTTACAAAATTTAAGGTGAAGAGTTTCCAATAAATTAAAATTTTAAACTTCAGAACTGTAAGTAAGTTTGATGACTCCGTATCTAGTATTGCCCTGAATATACATGATATACATAAAGTCCTTCCTTTCAACCAATTCTGATTACACACATTGTGAGTGTAGCTAGCTGAACAGGGAGTGCTTACCCTCTCAAAACATTCGGCCTCACTTCCCTGTTGGAACTTCACTTGTTTAACCTAATTTGTTAGTTTCAAAAATTATTTGCCTCTTGATTGTGATTCGGACATGGATTAGCATGTTGGAGTTTTTGATAGATAACATATTTGTTTGGTAATATAGTTTTTCAGCAAACAATCGGTATACCAATGGGTACAAGCTGTGCATCGTTGCTTGCTGATTTGTTTCTTTATTCTTACGAAGCAGAATTTATGCAAAATCTTGTTAAATCTGGAGAGAAAACTGTTGCCAAATCATTTAACTCAACAGACAGATATAGTTGACGTTCTGTCTCTTAACAATCCTAAATTTAAAGACTATGTAAATGTCATCTATCCTAGTAAGTGAAATAAAACACACGACTGATTCCTCAAGTTCTGCTTCATATTTAGACTTATACCTGTATTATGACGCACAGGAAAGGCTTCATTTGAAACTTTATGACAAACGTGATGACTTCAATTTTTCTATTGTCAACTTTCCTTTTTAATGCAGCAATAAACCTGCTTCTCCTGCTTATGATGTATTTGTTTCCCAATTAAAAGGCTATGGTAGAGTTTGTGGCCACAACGGGTACCTGTACAACGAAGTAGGCTGCTTGCAAATAAATTGTTGACTCAGGGATATTGCAAGCCTAGGCTTATCAAGGCCCTCAAAAAGTTTTATGGCCGTCATCACAGTATTGTTGATAAGTTTGATGTCTCTGTGTCCAGGATTGCCCTGAATATATTTGACGTATCATAGTTCCATGTTCCTTTCACACAATTTTGATTATACACGTGGCGAGTGTAGCTAGCTAAACAGGAGGTGCTTATCCTTCCGGAGCACCCGGCCTCACTTCCCTGGGCGAAGTTCACGTGTCTAACCAGACTTGTCAGTTCCAAAGTTTTTACTTTGCTTCTGGATTGTGATTCGGACATGGATTAGTAAGTTTGTGTTTTTATTTGATCAAATCACACTTAATGAATTACAATTATCTAGAAGTGACACAATTTTTGAAGTAAAAACAGTTGGTAAGATAAATATTTCATTATGTGTTCGTATCGAGTGTTTGCCATTTCTTTAGTCTGTGGCACAGAGTAATTCATTCCGGAAAATATTAACAGTGAACAATTAAATAGGTATACTTGTGAATATCTTTAAGTCAAAGGGTAGATAAATTAAGACGGTTCCTAGGCTGAAAACTAAAAAAAATCAAATAAGTAAGACAGAAACCCTCATTATATATGATATCCTTTTTTATTATTCATATTTTTTTCAACATTTTACATAATATATTAAGACAAAGACACCACCCACTCACGCATACTTTCATCTTTTTAAACGGGTTTTTTCATGATACACAAAATGTATATAACAATAACTATGTACAAAATATACCTGCTTGTAGTTATTAGTAGTATTCAATAAGGATCTTTAGACCCCCAATCTTTGCAAAAAATATTTGATTTTCCTGAAGCTTTGTTCCTATGTTTTTCAATTCGGTAGTATTTTATAATGTGATTATGTAGTTCTTATATATGCAACGTTTTAATAAGATGTATTTGTAGACTAATATACTGTTTGGTCAATGATATAATGTGATTTAGAGCATGTGAATCTTCGGTTGGTATGCCCAATATAACATCTTTAATATTTGTAATAACGGTTTTGCCTGATATATGATTTCCTGCTGCGATCGATACGTCAGTAGATGATATTTTGCTGCCATGGATACGTCATTAGAAGACGTTTACTATGATAAAAGTTTGTAGACAATGTAAACATCAGATAAATTTAACCCTTCAATATGTGAGAATGTTTATGATTTATTTGTAAACTTAATTATTTTGTCTATTTTCAGGTAAAATGAAAATTATTACGCCAGTTAAAAGTAATAGTGATCACTCAAATTTGAAAGTATTGCGATGTAGAAGTCCAATAGAATATTTAGATTGCGAGGACTTTAATATTAAAAGGAGTAAAGAATATTTTCAGTTTTGTAAAACATTTTGTGGGACGCAACTATACACACAAAGAGAGCTTCATCGAAGATTGAAACACGCATTGAATATACTTGATGCAAAACAAGAGGAAGAAAATGATGTGACATTGGACAACACGCTTCTGTCACTATCTAAATGTGGCAAAAGTTCATACGGCCATCTTCTATTAGCATATTATATGATACAGCTGGGTGCTCACACTAAAACTGCTGACAAATATGGCAACTCTAATATTCATTTTGCTGTTAAAAATAGGAATGTATTTTTGGCTATCCTCCTGTTGCAGAATAGGGACAGTGTCGTAATGCAGAATACAAATGTTGACGTTTTGAAATCTGTAATCGATGTTCACAAGAAAAAGAAAAAATGTCGACATGGGAATATCTGGGACAAAAAAAACGAAATGTGAACATGCAGTAATTGCAAGGTACATTTCGTATTTAATTGCATTCCAATATCAACGTAAACTATCTGGTTATTACAAATGTTTGAAAGTATGGCCTGGTTATAAGCACCAAGATGAAATTTCATTTTACCGAGGTCTTCATTTAGTTGTCCAGTACGATAGAGTGCGAGAAGGTTATAGTACAACTGTCAGTATTTCACCCGATATACCAGTTATATGGCACAATGTCTGTATCGTGAGTACAGAGGGCAAGTATATGAACTTCAAAACACAAGAACACGAGGACGACGAACACCTTATACGCGACTTTAACAATTTTAGATCAATTGATAAACAAACGGCCAAAATGTTATTTAAATGTCATAGAAACTTGAATATTATCAGTGTATCCATGTTGAAATCAGTTGGGTATGGCAAAAACCACAAAATTATTAAAAAGCCATGTGTAACATTGTACTGTGACGTGAAAGGAATTATACCTGTTGGAGAAGAAGATTTTAATTTTTCGTTACCCGGACATGTTTTGGATATAAGAGAAGGACATTTTAGCTTCGTTGCAGGTGGAAGATCACACGAATACCACGATCAACTAAAAATGGGCTGTGTTATAGGCACTCCGGAGACATTTCCTAATTACGGTACTCTCGGGGGATTTGTAGAACATAAAGGAAAAACGTATCTTCTTACATGTGCTCATGTTTTGTTCAGTATACAAGAATTACAAAGGCAAACGTCTCAAAATATGTACGATAGAAAAGTTGTTCAACCACAAGATAAAAATGAAAATGAAATAGGCCGAGTCAGGAAATTCAGATTCCCCAGAAATACAGACGAAAGTGAAACCAGTGTTGATGCTGCTTTAGTCGAGATATCGTCTCGTATGCCTGTTGATGGTACATTTCCTGATGATGATCTTAATAATCTATATAAAGCAGGTAAATTATAATATATATGTTAGTTGTTATTTTGTTCACAAGCTAAATATATAAGTAAAGGGGTTTTGAAAGATATTGATCAGTGGAATCTAAATTTATATATTCATGTTGAATATTTTCATCTCGTTAATTATTCGTAGAATCTAAACTAAAAAAAATATTTAAGAGACCAGAGGGATACAATATATATTTATATTTAAACAATTATCGGGTTATTTTACTTAAATGACTATATTTTTATGTATATTGATTTATTAAAGTATTAAAGCACTAATTACTATATTCCATCACTGTTGTATTCAATAACAGGTTATACAGATCTTCCAACCTTTAGAAGTGGAGAAATTATAGCATCAATCGAAAGAGCAGACAGAAGAAACCAAGTTATTAAATTTGGTGCTAAAACTGGATTAACTATAGGAAATTTTAATCCTCATAAGGACCATGTGAGGATTCGAAATGATGATTGGTGGATTACAGAGGTTCAAAAGCAACGTTGGCTTACACATCATATACAAATATTTAATCAGTACGAAATAGCTCCTCTGGGAAATTCGACCTTTGCACAAGAGGGAGATTCTGGATCATTTGTATTTATGATGAAAAACAATGACGAAAACCGGCTACAATGCATAGGCATGGTAATTGGTCTGACTTCAGCAGGTACTGTGTTAGTAACTCCTATATCGTCGATTCTGGAATCATTATTCTTGAATGCAGATTCCCTAAAGACCTTCGATCCCTCTGCGATAGTAGAAAGGCGACATGCTAACCATGACCCACTTATTCCTAATAACGTAAATGGTGCTTTAGATGAAGGAAAGAGAGGTGTGGAACGACGTTTTCTTTTATTCATCGTGTCTTTCGGTGTGTTTATCTTGGCTGTTCTTTTTAGTGTCATTAGTAAATAATTAAATTGAGTGAATATCTAGTTACTTGGGTTTGTTTGGATAATTCTGTTCGATCAAATTCCAAACAAAGAAAATGACATCATAATAAAGCCAGTCTACATACAACGTAGGAATATATACTTACGAACAGTTCGTGTTTTTTATTTTATGACATAAAAAACAAAGCAATTAACGTGTTGGAAAGAATTCATTCATCTTTTATTTATTTTTTATAATTAATGATTTTAATTGTCCCAGACATTTACATGTGAAGGCAAATTCCAGGGTTGGGGCCACTGGTTTCACTTGCTGGATAACAAACATGACATTTTAAATATTCACTTATAATAAATCACATCCGGGTATAAGTTGTAAGAGAGATAATTCACTACCTATGAGGTAATAAGCTGTGTGAATTATCTCCCCTAGATCATGTGAACATAATAATTCAAAGAATTTAAAAAAATAAAGTTTAGCACAGTCTTATTACATTTACATTTTTATAATGTTTTAAAGCATTTTTACACTAGATATGAATTATAGATTTTGTACATATTTAAATAAAGTGGTTGGATGTGGATCTTTGTTAACCTACCATTTTTTTATATATAACATTCACAGTCATGTACATAAAAGATGCAACCAATCGTAATTAGTAAGGACCAAATTATTTATAATTTGGTAGGTTTTAACACACTTTTTATTTATTTTGAAATTTTATTGAATAATTTTTCTTAAAACCATAACTTTTTCGCTCAACCGAACTTTTCTGATCAAAGTATTTTTCGTCGTCGTCGTCAGTGTCGCAGGCGGCGTAAACTTGACAAATTTATGAAAACTTAATCTAAAGTATCTATAGGTCGGTGCATTTCAGATTTGTTCATGGTGTTGCCATAGCTACCAAAACTAAGTCCAGGTGACATAAGGGTGTAAATATCTTTTTCTCTGAAACCAACGATTGGAGAAAAATTCTGACGTAATATTTGGCTTTTCTGTGGCCTTACGCCTACAGTTATTTAGTAAAATTTGGACAAAAAATAGGTTACTCGTTTTTAGCATTTAATTTTGAAAAAAGTAAAAAAAGCTTCAATTTGTTATAACTCAACTATTTGGTCAGATATGGCATGCAGTTTTGACATATTCATGCAAATAACTACAAATCAATTGTCATGGTAATGACTACATATTATACGAGTTTTAATTTGTCAATTTTCTACCTTTCTAGTTTTATTGATTATCTGGAAAACTATATACATTTTGCATAGGCATGTATACTAGAATATAATTGTTATTGCTGTAACAATTATTCTGTTATATATGCATATTACGATCAGGGTTCAAAGTTTAAGGTCACATATACAAATTGAAATTACTGAAATACTGAAATATCTCAAAAACTATATTTTTTGTATAGTTATGGTTATTTTCATAATTGAGAAGTCATGTTACTTTTAGTGATGTGATAAAATGTTTTATACCTATCTTTTTTAAACATTCGTGATTTATTTATATTTTTTGATTGATATACCTGTTTTTATTCTGTCACTCTTTGATTGCCAAATAAAGTTATAAAACATATAATTATTCATGTTTCTTATTATTTGAGGGGGTGAATTGGGAAGAACAATAAACAAATTGTTTAGTTTTGATATTAATAAAGATTTTTCTTCCAAAGGAGTAAGAATTCTTTTTGACCATTTTATCAGACAATTTTTTTAATTTATGTATTTTGCTCTTATAATTTACTTTAATCATCGAATTAATATCTACAGAAAATTATATTACAAAGTTGGAATAGGCCCTGATTCCTGTGTAATTTAATTCTATGATTAAAATATTCACCATAATAGTGCTTTAGAACTAAAAGCAGTGCAAAGTGTCTCAGTAGTTTAAGCGTTCCTCCTAAGGTTGATTTCGTACTGCCAAGTATGGTTGAAGTGTCATCAGCAAAAAGAAATATTTTAAACTTTTCATAAGCAATTCTTATTCCTTTGGTATTTTATAATTAATAGTTTAAGAAAGAATAGACAGGATCCCAGCACATACTAAAAAGATATAAAACGATAAAGGTTCTCCTTCTCTACAGTCTCTTGATATGTTGAGGGATTCAGATAGATACCCATTTAGGAGAATAGAGGATTTAATGTCTTACCGAAAAAATTGCATCAATAAACCTAAATGATTCTCAAAATTTGAAGAATGTTAAAACATTATCAATATAGGACCATAAAACCGAGTCAAAGGCCTTTTTCCAAATCTATCATTAGCAATAAGTTAGGTATGTTAAAATCTTTTGTGTATTGCATTAAATAATTAATCGACCTGGTATTTTCCCTATTTATCTGTCAGTAAGAAATTCTGTTTGGTCTTCTGAAACATTAAAGAGGAGAACATGTTTTAATCTTTCAGCTATACAGTCTGATGCTAGTGTATATACAACATACAGCAATAATATTGGTTTGCAGTTTTCGGGAACGTTTTTTAGTTCATCCCTTTTGGCATGCAAGTAATTATTTTTTGATGCAGTAAAATTAGACATATTCTCCGATTGAAATCCTTCATTTAATGACAAAGTCGTCTAAAAGAATTTTTTTTAAATTCTGCAGGATAACCATCTGAACGAAGACTTTTTTCTTTTTTTAAACTCTCTCCGGAAGTAATGTATCTTTCTAAACTTTGGTTTGGTCTTTACTTAAGACATTACACCCCAAAGCAAAAGTAATGCCAAATCACACCGTTATCAAAACATTACAACTCATTTATTCGAAGCTGTTTCATCACACATATATCGCAGCTTAATTAACGAGTAGTTCTTAGTAACTTTGTCTTTGGCTTTTATTAATGTATAAATCTAAATTTTATTTGTCATTCTATTGATCAACCCAATAACATAGTCTTTGAAGATATGTTACCACAATTGATTAATTTTTCGTACATTTCCTGTTTCTTTGTTAGCACATTATCTCTGGTGTGTTTTTTCTTTACATGATACTATACTTTCTCGATCGGTTAAGGCCGTGCCTGTTGGTTGACTAAACTTACACTGTTATTCCTTAACTTGTTGCTATAGAAAGTTTTGTGTGGATATTTAGTCATATATTTGGGCTGCAAAAATGTCAAGAAACCTGTTAGTGTTCAGGTTAAGGGCATAATAGGATTATTGGTGTAGGTAATTTGAAACTAGCGAAGAGATCATTTAGCAGTGTCAAGTACAACAAATAATATAGAACTTCTTAATAATAAAAACAATTGTGTCAGTAACATCTTGCACCAAATTACATAACTTAAAATCCACAACCATCTTTCTTCAGTTATAAGGTATAACATTGTTACCTTGGCCAGTCAACAGTCCCGACCAAAACACGAAAGAGAAGGTGTGAAACTATATAAAAAATAAATAAAACACTAGAGATTCTGAGCTAAGAAAGCGAGAAATGTACGTAAGAAGTTATTACCTAATTGTGGTACAAAATTAAGTGGTTGCTCCATAGCATGCCAAATTAAATTTATGCGATAAACCTAAAACTTACTTGGTAATTAGGCTTCACTTTATATGAACAGAACAGCTTTGAATGATTAATATTTGTTTTTTGATAACGGTGTAATTTGTTAATACTTTTGCTTATATTAGGGGTGACATAACTTTTGTTCCGGTGATGTAATTTTTATATCCCTCATAATGTAATTTAAGTCCATATAAAACAATTTAAAGATTAAAGTTAACATAATTTCTCACTTCCCTGGTGTCTAACCTAACTTGTCGGTTCCAAAGTTTTTACTTTGCTTCTGGATTGTGATTCGGAAATGGATTAGTATGTTTGTTTTTGATTCTTTTAATAAGTGACAATAGTTGTCATCCTTTACCATTTTTAAAATCGATTCAGTTTTAAATACTGCAAAAAATATTTTGTAGTCTTCCCCTCAGTAACCCATTAAGCGTATTATCAAATTATATTCACTTTCATTTTTTCTGAATTCTAGTTTTTTGGTTTTTTTTTTGTCTTATCATCAATTTCTTTTATATAACATACAGTTTGAAGTTTTCGCACTAGACGGCCGTTTTTGAAATACAATTTCACATAAGTAGTGCTTGGACCAAATAATGTTTTCTAATTCTATATTTTCTATAAATTTACTTACTCTTTCCGCCTGTCCGTCTTTTGGTCCTTTCAAACACCATGTTCGTGTCAATGTCATCGATATCTTTCGACTTATTTTGATCAACGTTTGTACCAATTTAGACTAACATTAGACGATTTGTTGCATAATAATTTGGTTCAAGGTTACAGATCAAGTGGAAGGAATAACAACTTAGAAACACTGGGTCCAGGAATGTTTCTCAAGAGACTGAATAAAGCTGTGTGACTGTCCGCAGAAATCTGCAGCATAATGTAAGCCAAATACGTTATAATTCAAAAAGTGGTGTTGTCCTATCGAAATTGGCATAGAGTGCCAATTCGGGAAAGCCAAGCCAAAAGGGACAGAACATCTCAAATCTTAAACATATAAAGAGAGCAGTTTTGCAAAAAATATACATTTGGTAAATGTCTGTATAAGTCCCAAAAAGTTACCATCACTTGTCAGATGGCGTAGGGAAAAGAAAATTGGAGTTTGGATCCAATAGCAGCATGTATTTAACAACTCTTTAAACGTAGGTGCAAAATAAGTTTTGATAACTGGAAATGGTTACTATTCGGAATGACAGTGATTTTTCCGAGCGTACTAGTATAATTCAGCACATGGACAATGATATATATTTTTCGTACCATTGTTACTTGTTGTTACAAGTTGTTCTCATTTTTTATGAACAAATATGAAAAAAAGCAAGGGCAATTATTTCCAAGGGGCCATAACTTAATAAATAGGCAGCCTTACTCAGGTGAATGTGCAATTAAAACGTTAATATTGACTTTACAAGTTATATAAGCTTCTAATCAAAAACAAACATACTTATCCATTTCCGAATCACAATCCAGAAGCAAAGTAAAAACTTTGGAACTGACAAGTTAGGTTAGACACGTGAACTTCCACCAGGGAAGTGAGGCCGGGTGCTCCGGAAGGGTAAGAACCTCCTGTTTAGCTAGCTACACCCGCCACGTGTGTAATCAAAATTGTGTGAAAGGAACATAGAACTATGAGACGTCAAATATATCCAAGGCAATCCTGGACACAGAGACATCAAACTTATCAACAATACTGTGATGACGGCCATAAAACTTTTTGAGGGCCTTGATAAGCCTAGGCTTGCAATATCCCTGAGTCAACAATTTATTTGCAAGCAGCCTACTTCGTTGTACAAAGTCCCCGTAGTGGGAACAAGCTCTACCATAGCGTATTAATTGGGAAACAAATACACCATAAGCAGGAGAAGCAGGTATATTGCTGCATAAAAAAGGAAAGTTGACAATAGAAAAATTGAAGTTTTACCGTAAAATTAGTTTTTGAGAATTACTCTGAACAAAATGTAAGATGGAAGTTCGGACGTACGGACGGAACGTCGAAGTGAACATCCCCTTAAATGATAAGGTCGGGGATAAATTCATAAACCCCTTAGAAATTAAAAATAGCTGAATTTGATATGGCCAACTATTTCTATTATTATTTATTACATGAGGGGCGTTCATGTCAAATTTAATGCCTTTACCACAGTGAAATATTTGACATACTATCCGCTTGACTATATATTACAATATTGTTAGTATTGATGTAACATTCGTGACTACATACATATGAAGGTCATAGGTTCAAATGTCAAAGTAACTGAACGGAAACAATTCTGAAATGGTTTATAATCTTGAAAACTATAGACTTGTTTGGATAGGCAATTATATCCAAATGCTGTAGGTATTGATAAAAGAATCATTTTGATGTATAGATGAAATGCATATGGTCAAACGTCAAGGTCAGAGATCTAAAACAATACTGAATTAGTTAATTATCTTGAAAACTATTTTTTGCATATGCATGTACATTGTTATATTGTAGATATTGATATGAAGGTCATTTTGATTTATAGTTGGGGTTGTGGTTCCAAAGGTCAAGGTCACAGATGCAAAACAATACAGAAATGTAAATTATCTCGAAAGCTATAATTTTCATATAGAGATGTAAAATAATACTGAATTGGTTAATTACCTTGAAAACAATTTTTTTTGCATATGCATGTACATTGTTATAGTGTAGGTATTGATATGAAGGTCATTTTGATTTATAGTTCGGGTTATGGATCCAAAGGTCACAGATGCAAAACAATACAGAAATTGTAAATTATCTCAAAAACTGTTATTTTCATATAGGCATGTATTTGGAATGTTGTATATATTGATACAGCAATCATTTCGATGTATTAAAGAAGGTCATTGGTTTAAAAGTCAAGGTAACAGATGCAAAACAATATTGAAATGGTTAATTACCTCGAAAATTATAAAGATTTTATGAAACATGTACATAAGAATATTGTGGTCAAATGTCAAGGTCAGAGATGTAAAAAAATACTGAATTTGTTAATTACCTTGAAAACTAATTTTTTTTGCATATGCATGTACATTGTTATATTGTAGGTATTGGTATGAAGGTCATTTTGATTTATAGTTAGGGTTGTGGTTCCAAAGGTCAAGGTCACAGATGCAAAACAATACAGAAATGGTAAATTATCTCGAAAACTATAATTTTCATAAAGAAATGTAAAACAATACTGAATTTGTTAATTACCTTGAAAACTATTTTTTGCATATACATGTACATTGTTATATTGTAGGTATTGATATGAAGGTCATTTTGATTTATAGTTCGGGTTATGGGTCCAAAAGAGAACAATACAGAAATTGTAAATTATCTCGAAAACTGTTATCTTCGTATATGGCATGTATTTAGAATTTTGTAAATATTGATACAGCAATTATTTTGATGTATTAAAGAAGGTCATTGGTTTAAAGGTCAAGGTAACAGATGCAAAACAATATTGAAATGGTTAATTACCTCGAAAATTATAAACATTTTATGAAACATGTACATAAGAATATTGTATGTATTGATATGACAATCATTTTAATATATAGAGTAAGGTCCTGCATTCAAAGGTTAAGAACACAGATGAAATGAGACAAATTGTGTATTGTTAAAACATAATGTATTTATGAAAGCCATGTGTTGTAAATTCAAGATCACAGATGCAAAAGAATACCAAAATTGTTAATTATCTGGAAAAGCTTTAAACTATGATAATTTGTAACATCATTTAATATTGAATTTTCAGATTTTATGTTTTTAAAAATAATTCAGCCACCTATTATTTATCAGGTGAGCGTATTAGGTCACTTGTTTTTATTATAGAATGTATTTGAAAGTTATTTAAGGGTTGGCAGATTAATACTGGGCTTGGGATTTTCAATGTGTGTTTCCATATTTGTTTGGACGTTGTCGGTTCAAAGTTTTCACCAATTGTTTAAAAAAGAACAGGAAATAATCTATTTTGTTAAATATAGAAGAAGGAAATGTGTTTTACACCGCTGTACCAAAACTATTGTTGAATATTGTTAAGAATGACGAACATAGATGTTACTTGAAATAATTTTTAAAGAAAAAAACATTTTACTAGGACCGTTGGCAGCTAAAGCATGTGAAACAAAAAATGTAGACGGTCTACATAATAGATACCAATTTTCCTAGAACGTTATATTTGTTCGTAGAAGCTCAAAGTCTTTACTCAATAAGATGGTTGGCTTTTTATACATATTTTGCAACAAAATTTTTATTTTGCCACAGACGACCTAGTAGCAAAATCCTATTACAGTACATGTCCGTTTAGAAAGTAACGTCAGCCTTAAATGTCCAAAAAAGTCACCCTTTTGTGTATAATCTAAAATTATTTGTTTTATTTATTAATTGCAGTTATCATTACAAATTAAGATAAACGGTTTAACCATGTCAACTGTTGTAATATCAATTAAAATATATAAAATAAAAACATTTAAACACTTGAAATCAAATACATTTCTCAATTCAAAGACTAATAACTTATACATAGTTGTTTTTCATGATAGTTTTTTAATAAAACGTGTGCTAGAGTTTGGCTTTCAAAATAATAATACTTGCAAATACAAAAGCTCGCCATAGTAAAAATTTGGGTACGATATTTTCTAGCGGTGTAGGAGGTATAAAAAGGTTTGTTCAACATTAAACACTGAACGATTTTAAAATTTATTTTAAATTATCTGAAAATCCATGCTAAAAATCTCGTATATCCGGAGAGTTTACATATTTAAACAGAATAACACGATCTACTCCTGGACAATTGTCAAAGTCGACGACAATTTTTCTACAAAACTCAAAACACACCGTTCTAGAATGACCTGGTATTAATCTGGACATGGTCCCCAAAGAAAATTTGTGGCATTATTTCAAGGAAGCAGTAATTACAATAAACCGTAGATCAAATTCTGCTCTTTTGAAGTCGCTGCAGAGTCATTGGTAAAGAATAACAACATGAAAGTGCAAAGAACTGTTTGAGAGTATGAAAAAGAGAATAATAGCCGCAATATCTAAGCAACTGAAGCATCAACTAAATACTTACACTGAGTTATGTGTTTTTTTTAAATTAAAACAGTAAAATTAATCATGTAAGCTCTTTATTTTTCTTAAATACAGAAACGTTGGATCAAATTCAGAGGTGACGTCACTTTTTAAACGGACATTTATACCTCACATTTATTGAGAATTTGAGAATTTTCATAACAATTAACAAAGGGGTTATTTGAATTAATAAAATGTCAAAACAATTATATTTTGTAGGGCCTTTATCCGACAGGGGTCGTTGTCTTAAATGTTTCTAGGTGTCCAAGTGCTATGCTATGTGTACAGTCCCAAAATACAATCTATACCGTTTTAAATGTATCAAATTAGTCCTTTTATCACATACAATGGTGCATGACAATTTCGGTCATTATCCATCTGAAAAATCTAGAATTTAGGTTCTCTACAGACAAAGTAACTCTTTATCTTATTTTCATCACGTTTTGATGATTCTAGCTGTAGTTTTAATTTTTACTCGACACATAACTTAGCCTCCTGATTTCAGCAAGGCCATTTTTGTCAGTTGTTCGAGTCACCAAGTTCCTTTCTAATGTGGAATTTTAGTAACTTTCTCACTATTCCGGCCAACCAAGTATGTAAAATGTGGTCAAGTGTTAAGCTATGTTGAACGGTTTCAGTATTTCTTAATTATAGACTTCAAAATTTGGATTTGTGAAACCATTTAATTTGCCATCCAGCAGACAACCGGAAATCATTAAACAAAGGGAAGTAACTCTCAGTATGGATTGTAGAATTTATCCCCCTTTGATTGTTGCCCATGTTTTTAGCTGACATCTTTTAATATTATTGCATAATTGCCAAATTATGATTTTGGAAAATTTTTTAATAATTATGAGGATTATTATACAATTTATAATAGCAAGTTTTTTTTCAAATGATTTCTACCATTGCGGTAGCTCAGTTGGTAGAGTGCTCGCTACGTAAGTGGGAGGTTGTGGGTTCGAACCACGGCCGGGTGTGAAACCCAAGACTTGTAAGTGAGAAGTGACGGTTCTTTCGCCAAGCACTCGGCATTACGAAATGAAAGCCACGGTTCTTTCGGATGGAAACTTAAAATAAACAAGGTCCCGTGTCACGGTGGGATTGGCACGCTAAAGAACCCTGCTGTATAATGCCATCAGCGCAACGCACAGGCAAAATTTCTGCACCTTCGCCTATAACTGGCGACGTCTCGATATAAGTAAAATATTCTTGACTGTGACGTTAAACACCATTTCATTAACATTAAATATTGTCTGATTGCTGAATCGTAATTTTATCGATTCGTTTCCACCGGCAATTACAAATATTGCAGCAAAAATTTCAAACGGCTTGTACTTTTGCACTCTTGATAGAGTTAAGGGTTTTCCAAGAAGAAAATTCAAGTGAAAACAATTCGGTTGAAAAACATAAAAGAGGGGTATATTATAAAACTACACGCATTTTTAAAGAAAAAATGAAAAAATAATCTCAACCGTAAATTGTTGAGTTTTTTAAACGTCGTATTTCTTTATCAAACTCTGGTCCCTTTGCACTGCTCTATGATGTTGGATATATTAACGTCTCTCATTTTTTAAATTAATTCGTCACACACGGTGAAAATCATCTTTTCTCAACACGTCTAATTTTGCACACTTCCCAAAAAATGTAACAAATATTTAAAAAAAAATATTTAATTATCAATTCCTGCGTTATTTTATTTATAAATCTTCACACTTGTGTAGGTAATTTCATAATTGTACCCCTTTTTCACGTTTTTCAACCAAATGGGTTTCACTTGAATTTTCCTACTTAGATGACATTTAAAATTGTGAGATCTGCACGCTTTAAATTTTATTTGATATGAATACTGAAGCATCCGCCATGTTGAATGAACGGTGCAGCAGCTTTACTGAGAGAATTCATGGAAAATCGAAACGACCTGAATCTACTGTGGCCATCTTGAGATGTCTGTAACTGCTGTTTCGGTCATCAGCTGACTCCCTGTGAAGTTTTGGTTCTTGTCTTTCCGGAGCACCCAGTCTAACTTTCCTGGTGAATCACAGTCCTAAATATCAACTATAAACATACCACTCTATGTTCATATCACAATCCCAATACTGAACCCTAAACATAGAGTTTCATGTAAAAATTACAATCCAAAAAATCACGCCGATCTATGTTCAAATCACAATATCAAAATCCCACCACAAAGATACCGATCCACAATCACAAAAGTCAACCACAAACACACAGTTCCATATAAAGAATCACAATTCTTAAAGTCAACGTCAAACAAACTGATCCATGTTCAAATCACAATTCCAAATATCAAACACAAACATACCGGTCCATGTTTAAATCACAATACCAAAATTCAACCACAATCATATCGGTCCATATTTAAATCACAATACCAAATATCAAACACAAACATACCGGTCCATATTAAAATCACAATACCAAAATTCAACCACAAACATTCCGGTCCATGTTAAAATCACAATACCAAAAGTCAACCACAAACATATCGGTCCATATTTAAATCACAATACCAAATATCAAACACAAACATACCGGTCCATATTAAAATCACAATACCAAAATTCAACCACAAACATATCGGTCCATGTGCAAATCACAATACCAAATATCAAACACAAACATACCGGTCCATATTAAAATCACAATACCAAAATTCAACCACAAACATTCCGGTCCATGTTAAAATCACAATACCAAAAGTCAACCACAAACATATCGGTCCATATTAAAATCACAATACCAAATATCAAACACAAACATGCCGGTCCATATTAAAATCACAATCACAAAAATCAACCACAAACATTCCGGTCCATGTGCAAATCACAATATCAAAAGTCAAACACAACCATTCCGGTCCATGTGCAAATGAAAATCACAAAAGCCAACCACAAATATACCAGTCCATGTTAAAATCCAAATACCAAAAGTCAAACACAAACAAACCGGTCTATGCTTAAAAAACAATACCAAAAGTCAAACACAAACTTACCGATCAATGTTAAAGTCACAATACCAAAAGTCAAACACTAACATAACGGTCCATGCTAAAATAACAATACCAAAAGCCAACCACAAACATTCCGGTCCATGTACAAATCACAATACCAAAATTCAACCACAAACATACAGGCCCATGTTAAAATCACAATACAAAAAGTCAAACACAAACATTCCGGTCCATGTTAAAATAACAATACCAAAAGCCAACCACAAACATTCCGGTCCATGTACAAATCACAACACCAAAAGTCAACCACAAACATACCGGTCCATGTTGAAATTACAATCACAAAAGCCAACCACAAACATACAGGTCCATGTTAAAATCACAATTCCAAGAGTCAAACACAAACATACCGGTCCATGTTAAAATAACAATACCAAAAGTCAACCACAAACATACCGGTCCATGTTAAAATCACAATACCAAAAGTCAACCAAAAACATACCGGTCCATGTTGAAATCACAATCACAAAAGCCAACCACAAACATACCAGTCCATGTTAAAATCACAATTCCAAAAGTCAAACACAAATATACTGGTCCATGCTAAAATAACAATACCAGAAGCCAACCAAAAACATACCGGTCCATGTTAAAATCACAATACCAAAAGTCAACCACAAATATACCGATCCATGTTGAAATCGCAATCACAAAATCCAACCACAAACATACCGATCCATGTTAAAATCACAATACCAAAAGCCAACCAAAAACATTCCGGTCAATGTACAAATAACAATCACAAAAGTCAAACACAAACATTCCGGTTTATGTACAACACAATCACAAAAACCAACCACAAACATACCGGTCCATGCTCAAATCACAATACTAAAAGTCAAACACAAACATTCCGGTCCATGTTAAAATCACAATACTAAAAACCAACCACAAACATACCGGTCCGTGTAAAAATCACAATACCAAAAGCCAACCACAAACATACCGGTCCATATTTAAATCACAATACCAAATATCAAACACAAACATACCGGTCCATATTAAAATCACAATACCAAATCCAACCACAAACATTCCGGTCCATGTTAAAATCACAATACCAAAAATCAACAACAAACATATCGGTCAATATTTAAATCACAATACCAAAAGTCAAACACAAACATTCCGGTCCATGTTAAAATCACAATACTAAAAACCAACCACAAACATACCGGTCCGTGTAAAAATCACAATACCAAAAGCCAACCACAAACATACCGGTCCATGTTAAATCACAATTCCAAAAGTCAAACACAAACATACCGGTCCATGTTAAAATTACAACACTAAAACCAACCACAGACATACCGATCGATGTACAAATCACAATACAAAAAGTCAAACACAAACATACCGGTCCATGTTAAAATTACAAAACTAAAAACCAAACACAAACATTCCGGTCCATGTACAAATCACAATACAAAAAGTCAAATACAAACATTCCGGTCCATGTTAAAATCACAATACCAAAAGTCAACCACAAACATAGCGGTCAATGTTAAAATCACAATACCAAAAGTCAACCACAAACATACCGGTCCATGTTAAAATCACAATACCAAAAGTCAAGCACAAACATACCGGTCCATGTTAAAATTACAACACTAAAAACCAACCATAAACATACCGATCCATGTACAAATCACAATCACAAAAGCCAACCACAAACATACCGATGCATGTTCAAATCACAATATCAAAAGTAACCACAAACATACCAATTTATGCTCAAATCACAATACCAAAAGTAAACCACAAACATACCGGTCCATGTAAAAATCACAATACAAAAAGTCAACCACAAACATACCGGTCCATGTAAAAATCACAATAAAAAAGTCAACTACAAACATACCGATCCATGGTCAAATAACAATACCAAAGTAAACCACAAACATACCGATTTATGCTCAAATCACAATCCCAAAAGTCAACTACAAACATTCCGGTCCATGTTAAAATAACAATACCAAAAGCCAACCACAAACATTCCGGTCCATGTACAAATCACAACACCAAAAGTCAACCACAAACATACCGGTCCATGTTGAAATATAAATCACAAAAGCCAACCACAAACATACCGGTCCATGTTAAAATCACAATTCCAAGAGTCAAACACAAACATACCGGTCCATGTTAAAATAACAATACCAAAAGTCAACCACAAACATACCGGTCCATGTTAAAATCACAATACCAAAAGTCAACCACAAACATACCGGTCCATGTTGAAATCACAATCACAAAAGCCAACCACAAACATACCGTCCATGTTAAAATCACAATTCCAAAAGTCAAACACAAACATACTGGTCCATGCTAAAATAACAATACCAGAAGCCAATCACAAACATACCGGTCCATGTTAAAATCACAATACCAAAAGTCAACCACAAATATACCGATCCATGTTGAAATCACAATCACAAAATCCAACCACAAACATACCGATCCATGTTAAAAATACAATACCAAAAGCCAACCAAAAACATTCCGGTCAATGTACAATAACAATCACAAAAGTCAAACACAAACATTCCGGTTTATGTACAAATCACAATCACAAAAACCAACCACAAACATACCGGTCCATGCTCAAATCACAATACTAAAAGTCAAACACAAACATTCCGGTCCATGTTAAAATCACAATACTAAAAACCAACCACAAACATACCGGTCCGTGTAAAAAATCACAATACCAAAAGCCAACCACAAACATACCGGTCCATATTTAAATCACAATACCATATCAAACACAAACATACCGGTCCATATTAAAATCACAATACCAAAATCCAACCACAAACATTCCGGTCCATGTTAAAATCACAATACCAAAAGTCAACAACAAACATATCGGTCAATATTTAAATCACAATACCAAAAGTCAAACACAAACATTCCGGTCCATGTTAAAATCACAATACTAAAAACCACCACAACATACCGGTCCGTGTAAAAATCACAATACCAAAAGCCAACCACAAACATACCGGTCCTGTTAAAATCACAATTCCAAAAGTCAAACACAAACATACCGGTCCATGTTAAAATTACAACACTAAAAACCAACCACAGACATACCGATCGATGTACAAATCACAATACAAAAAGTCAAACACAAACATACCGGTCCATGTTAAAATTACAAAACTAAAACCAAACACAAACATTCCGGTCCATGTACAAATCACAATACAAAAGTCAAATACAAACATTCCGGTCCATGTTAAAATCACAATACCAAAAGTCAACCACAAACATACCGGTCCATGTTAAATCACAATACCAAAAGTCAACCAAAAACATACCGGTCCATGTTGAAATCACAATCACAAAAGCCAACCACAAACATACCAGTCCATGTTAAAATCACAATTCCAAAAGTCAAACACAAATATACTGGTCCATTCTAAAATAACAATACCAGAAGCCAACCAAAAACATACCGGTCCATGTTAAAATCACAATACCAAAAGTCAACCACAAATATACCGATCCATGTTGAAATCGCAATCACAAAATCCAACCACAAACATACCGATCCATGTTAAAATCACAATACCAAAAGCCAACCAAAAACATTCCGGTCAATGTACAAATAACAATCACAAAAGTCAAACACAAACATTCCGGTTTATGTACAAATCACAATCACAAAAACCAACCACAAACATACCGGTCCATGCTCAAATCACAATACTAAAAGTCAAACACAAACATTCCGGTCCATGTTAAAATCACAATACTAAAAACCAACCACAAACATACCGGTCCGTGTAAAAATCACAATACCAAAAGCCAACCACAAACATACCGGTCCATATTTAAATCACAATACCAAATATCAAACACAAACATACCGGTCCATATTAAAATCACAATACCAAAATCCAACCACAAACATTCCGGTCCATGTTAAAATCACAATACCAAAAATCAACAACAAACATATCGGTCAATATTTAAATCACAATACCAAAAGTCAAACACAAACATTCCGGTCCATGTTAAAATCACAATACTAAAAACCAACCACAAACATACCGGTCCGTGTAAAAATCACAATACCAAAAGCCAACCACAAACATACCGGTCCATGTTAAAATCACAATTCCAAAAGTCAAACACAAACATACCGGTCCATGTTAAAATTACAACACTAAAAACCAACCACAGACATACCGATCGATGTACAAATCACAATACAAAAAGTCAAACACAAACATACCGGTCCATGTTAAAATTACAAAACTAAAAACCAAACACAAACATTCCGGTCCATGTACAAATCACAATACAAAAAGTCAAATACAAACATTCCGGTCCATGTTAAAATCACAATACCAAAAGTCAACCACAAACATAGCGGTCAATGTTAAAATCACAATACCAAAAGTCAACCACAAACATACCGGTCCATGTTAAAATCACAATACCAAAAGTCAAGCACAAACATACCGGTCCATGTTAAAATTACAACACTAAAAACCAACCATAAACATACCGATCCATGTACAAATCACAATCACAAAAGCCAACCACAAACATACCGATGCATGTTCAAATCACAATACCAAAAGTAAACCACAAACATACCAATTTATGCTCAAATCACAATACCAAAAGTAAACCACAAACATACCGGTCCATGTAAAAATCACAATACAAAAAGTCAACCACAAACATACCGGTCCATGTAAAAATCACAATAAAAAAGTCAACTACAAACATACCGATCCATGGTCAAATAACAATACCAAAAGTAAACCACAAACATACCGATTTATGCTCAAATCACAATCCCAAAAGTCAACTACAAACATTCCGGTCCATGTTAAAATAACAATACCAAAAGCCAACCACAAACATTCCGGTCCATGTACAAATCACAACACCAAAAGTCAACCACAAACATACCGGTCCATGTTGAAATTACAATCACAAAAGCCAACCACAAACATACCGGTCCATGTTAAAATCACAATTCCAAGAGTCAAACACAAACATACCGGTCCATGTTAAAATAACAATACCAAAAGTCAACCACAAACATACCGGTCCATGTTAAAATCACAATACCAAAAGTCAACCACAAACATACCGGTCCATGTTGAAATCACAATCACAAAAGCCAACCACAAACATACCGGTCCATGTTAAAATCACAATTCCAAAAGTCAAACACAAACATACTGGTCCATGCTAAAATAACAATACCAGAAGCCAATCACAAACATACCGGTCCATGTTAAAATCACAATACCAAAAGTCAACCACAAATATACCGATCCATGTTGAAATCACAATCACAAAATCCAACCACAAACATACCGATCCATGTTAAAAATACAATACCAAAAGCCAACCAAAAACATTCCGGTCAATGTACAAATAACAATCACAAAAGTCAAACGCAAACATTCCGGTTTATGTACAAATCACAATCACAAAAACCAACCACAAACATACCGGTCCATGCTCAAATCACAATACTAAAAGTCAAACACAAACATTCCGGTCCATGTTAAAATCACAATACTAAAAACCAACAGCCAACCACAAACATACCGGTCCATATTTAAATCACAATACCAAATATCAAACACAAACATACCGGTCCATATTAAAATCACAATACCAAAATCCAACCACAAACATTCCGGTCCATGTTAAAATCACAATACCAAAAGTCAACAACAAACATATCGGTCAATATTTAAATCACAATACCAAAAGTCAAACACAAACATTCCGGTCCATGTTAAAATCACAATACTAAAAACCAACCACAAACATACCGGTCCGTGTAAAAATCACAATACCAAAAGCCAACCACAAACATACCGGTCCATGTTAAAATCACAATTCCAAAAGTCAAACACAAACATACCGGTCCATGTTAAAATTACAACACTAAAAACCAACCACAGACATACCGATCGATGTACAAATCACAATACAAAAAGTCAAACACAAACATACCGGTCCATGTTAAAATTACAAAACTAAAAACCAAACACAAACATTCCGGTCCATGTACAAATCACAATACAAAAAGTCAAATACAAACATTCCGGTCCATGTTAAAATCACAATACCAAAAGTCAACCACAAACATAGCGGTCAATGTTAAAATCACAATACCAAAAGTCAACCACAAACATACCGGTCCATGTTAAAATCACAATACCAAAAGTCAACCACAAATACCGGTCCATGTTAAAATTACAACACTAAAAACCAACCATAAACATACCGATCCATGTACAAATCACAATCACAAAAGCCAACCACAAACATACCGATGCATGTTCAAATCACAATACCAAAAGTAAACCACAAACATACCAATTTATGCTCAAATCACAATACCAAAAGTAAACCACAAACATACCGGTCCATGTAAAAATCACAATACAAAAAGTCAACCACAAACATACCGGTCCATGTAAAAATCACAATAAAAAAGTCAACTACAAACATACCGATCCATGGTCAAATCACAATACCAAAAGTAAACCACAAACATACCGATTTATGCTCAAATCACAATCCCAAAAGTCAACTACAAACATTCCGGTCTATGTTTATATCACAATATCATAAGTAAACCACAAACATACTGGTCCATATCCATATCACAATACCAAAAGCCAACCACAAACACCACAGTCAATCCCCAAATCAAGCTGTGTTTCAAATTCTGGTTCACGACCTTAAAACCTTGAGATAATGAACTGATTGTTACATACCATCCCATGTTCAAATCCTGGTTCATGACCTTGCAACTTGTAAGATAATACTTGACTGATTGTTTCCGATTTATCTCTCCAAAGACAATCTTAGTAGACAGCACAGGTAAACAGTCTTGTTTAAATACACACAATATGTTTAATTTTTCTTTTATTTAGTTCAAAAGCGTATATTTTCATTAGCCTTGTGTTTTTCAAAATTCATCCAGTTTAAGACCTTTGGCATTCATAGAACTATGACTGCCAAACGAACGCATCAGTGCCTTAGGATATAAAGGGTCATCTAAGAAGGAAAATTCAAATGAAAACTATTTAGTTGAAAAACTTAAAAGAGGGGTACAATTATGAAATTACCTACAGAAGTGTGAAGATTTATAAATAAAAATAAAGAAGGATTTGATAATTTTTAAAATATTGGTTGCATTTTTTATGGAAATTGTGCAAAAATACACATTTTTGGGGAAATGGTTTTCACCTTGTTTAACGAACTAATTAAAACAATGAAAATACAGTGTACATTAATATATTCAAAGTCATAGAGCAGTGCATAGGGGCCAGTTTGTTAAAGAAATACGAGGATTTTTATAAACTCGACAATTTACGGTTGAGGTTTTTTACGATTCCTTTTCCTTTTAAAAATGCTTGTACCAGGTGTGGTATTTATATTCTTAGGCCACTAATAATCTAAAATACAACAAGTCATAAAAACTGCACGGTTACACAATACTTTTCTATTTGAATTGAGGTGAATATTGTTTGGTTTGAACAATTCTGAACTATATACAACCGAACATGCCTGAACAATGATCAAGTTATATAGAAACTTAGCTTTTATAATCTTAACTTGGACTGTTGGTAGCCTTAGAATATGAACGATACACGCCTGGTATACGCATTTAAAAAGGGAAATAAATCGTAGAAAACCTAGAAAATTCTTTAACAAACTCTGATCCCTATGCATTGATCTATGACGTTGAATATATTACTATCTTTCCATTTTTTAAAATTAATTCGTTATACAAGGTGAAAACTATTTTCCCCAAAACGTGTATTTTTGCACAATTTCCATAAAAAAGCATCAAATATTTTAAAATTTCTTAAATTATCAATTCCTGCTGTATTTAAATTTATAAATCTTTACACTTGTGTAGGTAATTTCATAATTGTACCCTTTCACGTTTTTCAACCAAATGATTTTCACTTAAATTTTCCTACTAAGATGACCCTTAATATTTGTAACGCAAATTCCGGAACTATAACCTGGTAAACAAAATGGCTGCACCGATGTTTACACTCAGGTGATTAACTTCTTGGGGTATCAAATGCATTTGTGTTTGATGATCAAGTCATTTTTCAGTTTTATAAAGTCTATCGGAAATCGGAAGTTTCCGTGTGTTAATCGAAACTTTTCATCACCGGATTAGATAGTTCCTCTTATGCATAATGCAATATGGTTCGCAAGTGTACCACGTACAGATGTACTTGCGGAACTATTATTTCCATTTGAGATGGAATCGCACTTTATTCCGGGAATTTTCAGCGTAAACGTTTCCCAAAATGTTCCACACAAACGTTAAGTGGCATTAATCAAATGGTGTGTTGGCGAACTTCATTTTTAGGATACATCCAGTGTTCTCAAAACAGTTCAAATGTTATATTTTCTGTTTTAGTCAATATGAATGCAAAATCTTTGCAAGACAAACTGAATAATGCAAGGCAGTTCAATGGGGTTCGCCGCTGTATTGCGTGGTACCCTCTAATGTTTGTGCGGAACACTTATTTCCAATGGATGTGGAATCGCATAAGATTGTTTTCCAGCGAAAACGACGTCATTCCGGGAATGTGTAAAGTTGACGTTTTCCAAAACGTCCCGCACAAACGTTAAGAGGTATTGATTACGTGGTACAGCGGCGAACCCCATTGTTAAATAATACTATTAAAACATATCTATTTTAGCGTTGTACTAATCATAGCAACTTCCAGTAAAAAAGGAAATTTGCAACTGAAACGCGTGGACTTTACAAGAGCCACCGCAACCAAGAACACAACACAAAATAAGTTAATGATAAAACACTAAAACAAACTATACAAAGAAAAGACAAGCATATTGGGAAAACCGATTATAAAAAATCGGAAAAATCGGTAATGTAGGCAAGAAAACTGTCATACCAATCCATGTTCAAATCACAATCCTGAAGCAAAGTAATTGCACAATGAAACTTACAAATTGGTTAAAACAATAAATGTAGTGAATTATGTTACATGTATTTAAACCTGTATTGAAGGGCCACCTGCACATAAAGGTCACATTCACTGGATCCCTTGATTGGCAATTATAGACAGGTTTGACTGTATTTATTTTACGTACACTTCTATATAACAGAATGTTGTGGTAGCTGAGTTGGTTGAATGCTCGCTCTGTAGGTGGGGGCTCGTGGGTTCGAACCTCGACTGGTCTGACCCATGACTTGAAAGTGGGTAGTGACTGTTTTTTCGCCAAGCACTCTTTAGGCGAAGGTGGCAGTTAATGGCAACAAAAATCGGCCCAATCGGTCCGCTGGCAGTTAAAGACACGCTCAATCGGCCAAATCGGCCCGCTGGCAGTGAAAGGTAAAGCAAATCGAGCGAAATCGGCCCGCTGGCAGTATAGGGTTAACAACACCCTAAAAGTGTATCTAATGCATTTGCAGACTATTATGAGGACGTTTATACACCAAAGGACAATTGTTAATTTGACAGTGCATTCTTCAGCAACACTGAGATACAGTATGACAGTATTCGTTTGTTACTAAATAACTGCAATGTACATATACCAGCAGGAAATGTCACTGATAATGAAATAGCTAAACTTGTCCAATCTCCAAAAAACGCCAAAAAGCTCCAGGATATGATCGCATTCAGAATGAACGCCTTTTGTTTGGTGGTAAAAACCTTATCTCTGTCATCACCAAAATCTTCAATAAGATTATTAATAATAGTAAAATTCCAAGTTGCTGGAAAAAGGACTCATTATTACCATCTACAAAGGTAATGGGAAAATAAAATCATCCCCGGATAGTTATCGCCCAGTATCTCTTCTTCAACATTGTCAAAACTATTTGAAAAATTGCTAATACGTAGACTTGAAAATTCTGATTCTATGCCTTACTTTAGCCGACAACACCACGGATTTTAAGAAGGCCTTGGTACCACAACAGCTTCATTTCAACTCAAGAAAACGATTCATCATAATTTTGAACTTAGAAGTAAAACATCTGTTGCATTTCTTGATAGTCGCAAAGCATTTGATACTGTGTGGAGAAAAGGATTAATGACCACATTGTACAACGCTAGATGCAAAGGAAAGCTATGGATGTTGATCGACGACTCTCACATTAATGATCAAAGTGCCGTTGGTTGTTAATACACATGAATCTAGATGGTTCGACATTAAACAAGGTGTTCACAAAGGTGGTGTCACATCAGCATTCTTTTACTTGGTTTTTGAAATAACTTACTAGTCAAACTTGAATAATGTGATGCATCAGCTAAAATATTTGACATTAAATGTGGGAACCCAAGTCTAGCAGATGACATCTGCTGCATAAGTATATCCCCATCCGGGCTTCAAGTAATGTTAAACATATAATTATGTTATGATTACTCGATAACGTGGAGGTTCAATTTTAACCCAATTAAATCTTCTATTCTTGGCTTTGGAGATAATACTCGACAAAAATCTACACATCGCCTTAAATGGACACTCGAGCAATGTGAAATTCCAGTTGAAACTTCAGTATCTTTTTTAGGTATTATAATAGACTCTGGTTTTAAGACAGAACAAAGAACTCATCAAGCATGTTAAAAAGGTCGAAAATATCTCTTTGCAATGAACGACATTGATATCATGAACCCTTTAACAGCCGTGTCACTGTATAACAAAGCTATTAAACCGTCTGTATTATATGGTTGTGAAGTATGAAATGGACTCAAACATGTAGATCATCAGCTGCTTATTAAGTTTCAACATTTTGTGGTCAAATATATTCAACATTTTCCTAAGCTAACCAGATCAGACATATGTGAAAGCATGATCGGATTATTCCGTTTAACATCCGAAGTGGATCGACGTCAGCTCCTGTTTTTTAATCGATTGTGCAATTTTGATTCAAGCTCTCTCTCTCAAAACAGATTTTCATATGTAGACTGTTTTAGTGTATTCTTAATCCAAACTATGAATATGGTGGATTTTTCAGCAATATTTTACTTCTCCTCGATAAATATAATTTACTCCCGTACACTCATCAGTTTGCTTACAACGGTACAATTATCAGCAAGTTTATCTGGAAACGGACAGTAAATGAAGCAATCAAACGCTAAGAAACTACTCAGTGGAACCAAAGAACAGAACAAGACCACACTTTACATTCATTTCGCAACTTACATCCTTCTATCTCTCCGGCTGTGGTATGGACTCTTCCGAAGACAGACAAAGAACTTTCGTTATGCCGATTTTATGCAAAACTTTGGACAGTCACACCAGCGACAGAAGTAAAGCGTTGTAATATATGCCAGTTATGCTACACAGACATACTTCAACACATTCTCTGCGTATGTTCTCTTACCGATCCGTATAGATCCATTTTTTGGTCCATGATATCTTCATTATTTCTCATAAATCTTACCGCTTAGCTTACATTTTATGATGATATTGAACTCACATAGACCCTACTGGGTAAACCACCACTCACAGACATTGGTACAGTTGCGCTAAGGCAATTCAGACTACACAGTTTCTGCTTTATACAATACGTTTCAGCAGTGTATATGTCTCATGTTCAAACACAGCAATTATAGGCTTAAGTCCATATTAACATGGGAAGTGTTTCACTACACTATACATTGAATGTGATATGTATGTGTCATGCTGCGCAGTCCGGTTGTGTGGTGGGCATTGCAGGGGGCTTGTTGGTGGGGATCTTTCCTCAATCACTTGTTTTCCTGCTTCGCTTGCCGTTCGACTGTAAATGTGCTGGCATCTCATTTACTTAGACGCAACAGGGTCTAGTTGGATAGCTGGTATTGCATGTAACTTGTTGGTGGGGATAGCTTGCCCAACCACTTGATTGTCTGCTCTGCCTGCTGTTGATCTAGAAGTGTGTCGCATGAATGCACGTTTATAAGATATCTTGTTTCCATGTAAATGTTATGTATTATGAAAATTTTTGTTTGTGTAATTATGTTTAATTTTTTTGTTTATTTTTTGTTTTATAATTTTCTTAAAATCACATTGTAATCTCTTTATTAGAGGAAATAAAGATATGATTGATGATGATGTTTTGCTGTTGAGTGTTTAAAATCCTGGTTCGCGACCTTAAAACGAACTTAAAACCTTTAAAGATAATGAAATGACTGTTACAATTTATCTCTTCAAAGACAATCTTAGTACAGACAGCTCAGGTAAACACTCTTATTTTAATTCACAAAATATGTTTAATGTTTCTTTTATTTAGTTTGAATAGTTATAATACCGTAAACACATTAATTTTAGCATTGTACCAGTACTAGCGGTTTTCGCTAATTTGAATCAGTCGACAAATTTAATACGATTACGGTGTAAAAAGGAACTGCGAGGTTTACACTATTTCAGGTCTCCGTCAGTTTACCGAAATTATAATCAGCGCTAGAAATCGCTCATGCTAAAATTAATACATTTTAGAGGTGTACTTATCTAAATGCATCAACAAAAAATACGACCATGTTACACAAGGTTATCAGCAAGATTAACACTAGGGTAGGAACCACTGTGTTTATGACGGTGAAATAGTCTTTATATCCATAGAAAAACAAATAAATTTGAATAAAGATTGATATTTTTCACTTACTTGTACCAAGTCGTAACAGGAAATTTGTATGCACATCCACGATTAGCCCAAGATATATCTGCATAGGGAAAAACGTTGGTGCTATGGGATTTAACATGTTAAAAAACCTGGCAAATGGCGGATTCTGTTGCGCATATGACGTAAACGTCACCAAAAATATCACTTCCGGTGTAAACTTCACCATTTTCGTCATGTAAAATCCCCATAACGCCTACATTTTTCTTTTTACAGACATATTTTATGACAATCGCGAATGCGCATACATATTTTCTGTAACTACTAGATACACGAAAGTGTTAAATGTCAAACTTTATTCAAATTTATTTGATTTTCTATAGATATGAAGAGTATTTCACCGTCATAAACACAGTGGTTCCTACAGTAATTCAAGATTCGGTGGTGAATTTGCCCAACTCATTTTGCGCTAAAACTAGTATACCCTAAAGTTAACACATTTCCAGTAGAAGAAGGGCAAAAAAAAAAAGAATGGACTTTACAAGAGACACCGCAACCAAGAACACAACACAAAATAAGTTAATGATAAAACACTAGAAAAAACTATACAAAGAAAAGACAAGCATATTGGGAAAACTGATTATAAAAAATCGGAAATATTGGTAAAATAAAGTAGGCGAGAAAAATTCAGTCATACCAATCCATGTCCAAATCATAATCCCGAAGCAAAATAATTACACATTGAAGCTGAGAAATTAGTTTAAACAATAAATGTAGTGAATTATGTTACATGTATTTAAACCTGTATTCAAGGGCCACCTGCCAATAAAGGTCACATTCACTGGATCCCTTGATTGGCAATTATAGACAGGTTTGACTGTATTTATTTCACGTACACCTCTACATAACAAACCACTGACTGTGGTAGTTCAGTTGGTACAGTGTTCGCTCTGTAAGTAGGAGATCGTTGGTTTGAACCTCGGCTGGTCAGACCCATGACTTGAAAGTGGGTAGTGACTGTTCTTTCGCCAAGAACTCGGCATTACAAAGTGAAACTCACGGTTCTTTTGGACAGGAAAGGTCCCGTGTCATGGTGGGCTTGACACGATAAAAACCCTGCTGTATAAAGCCATCAGCGCAACGCACAGACAAAATTTCTGCACCTTCGCCTATAGCAGGCAACGTCTCGAAATAAATGAAATATTCTTTACTGGGACGTTAAACACCATTACTCAACTCAACTCAACTTCTACCTTCCATTGCAAGCCGATTAGATGTGGCTGGTAACTTGCTTATTATGCAATCGATTGTAGTGAAATTATAACTTTACAGTAATCCATGTGTAAAAACGGATGAATTTCAGCGATTCAGCAAAAATTCGTAACCTAGTCTTCAACTTTTGACAGACCATTGATATGCAAGTTTACAGTATTCTACGTGTAAAATCGGATGACTTTCCGAGATTCAGGAAAAATCGTTACCTAATCTTTTTACAGAACTTTGATACGCATTACATCATTTAGTTTAGTGTTACTTTCGATATTTGTGTACTGTTTTTGCTTTTTTTTATTTTTATGAAATAATACAAATTAGCACTTGACGAGTCATTAGTTTTGTCATGGAAATATTTCTTTAAGATTTTGTTTAGATTACTCAACAGCAATGAAGAAAAGTTTTGTTTGCATTCTTCTATTTCGTAAGTTTTCACCTGAGACATAACTCTCTCTCTCTCTCTCTCTCTCTCTCTCTCTGGATATTTAAACAACAGTGTAAAGTATGAACATGGGGACAATATGAGATTCATAAGATACACTGGTCAGTTCTTTTACTACAATGAGATGGAGTGTGTGTGTGTGTGTGTGTGTGTGTGTGTGTGTGTGTGTGTGTGTGTTCCAGTGTAATCTCAATTGTATTACAGACGGTACAATAGTTCATTCAGTGTGTCAGAATACGTGAATAACATAAACAGAAAAATATTAATTAATTTTATAGATACATTTTTATCTCTCACCTCTTTTCACGGTTTGGTTCATTACGATTACCATATGCATTTCCGAAAATCAAATATTAATTGTTCCAATTGAATGATACATGCACCAGTTTTACAGTCTTTTCTCAACTTAGATTTTTTTTCTTAAAACTTAAATCTATCTGACAAATTTTAAATCCAAATCATTCTGTTATTTTTTTAGATATTCATGCATTTTAGGTGTCAATTATAAGATAAAACAAAGCTTACTATATTTATATTATTTATATTATTTTTTTTTTGTAATACCTTAAATCTTGTCAAAACTATCAAATTAAAGTCAAGGAAATTCTTAGTTAAGAAATGATTGTGAATTTTGGCCCAATGATATAATTCCACTTATTTATTTATTTATTTATTTATTTATTTATTTATTTATTTATTTATTTATTTATTTATAGACGTGTACGTGTATGCCTCATCTTGCTCATTAAGAAAGACATCGCACAATAATAATGACTTTGAACGTCGTAAGTAGTTACAAGATCTACACTGAAATGTTAATGCTCCCCACGCCAGAAGGCGCATAAGGTTGCAACACCATCCTTTCATTTTGCCTGTTCTTTGCTACTGCGCCATCGCGGGTGATAAAATCAGTGTGAGTCGAATATTATAAAAATGTTCATGTCTAAAATTCCAGAATTACGCAAGATAATTAAGTTGCCGCCACAAGATGAAACATTTTCTCCCAAAAAATAAATATAATTTTTAACAACTTTGCACTAACAGGCTTCCGTACATAATAGTGTTGAGAGAAAACACCAATTTTTGCGCCGGATTACAAAGCCACGAAAACAAAGCTCCGCATTATCTTACGGTGGTTATTGATGCCTCTTATTGATAATCCACATAGGGTGCCTCAGTTGGTAGAGTGCTCGCTCCGTAAGTGGGAGGTCGTGGGTTCGAACCTCGACTTGGTGTGACCCAAGACTTAAAAAGTGGTCAGTGACTGTTCTTTCGGCAAGCACTCGGCAATGAAATGAACGTAACGGTTCTTTCGGATGGGAACTTTAAATAAACGAGTTACCGTGTCACTGTAGGTGTGGCACGATAAAGAACCATGCTGTATAATTCCATAAAGCTGACAACGTCTTAATATAAGTGAAATATTTTTGACTGGGACGTTAAACATCATTACTCAATTCAACTCTTATTGACATATAAAATTAAAAGCTCCGTAACAGTGACCACCTCCCAGCTCTGTATGTCATAAAAGAGTCGCTGTTCGGAGATTGATAAAGTTGAATTTTTCTTAACCCAAAGGAAACAAGTTCCACTAACATTTTTTAAAAATATCGTTTCTGACTCAATAGATCTTTTAATTTTATAATCGTCTGAGTAATGTGTCCCTTAGGATGGAGACGGTAGGATGCACAAATGGAATATGAACATATTTTGTATATAAAGGCAAAATGCAGTAAGCGGTTGTAGCTCGAAATTTGAATACGCGTCAAACGTTTGCGACTTCAACTTCTTACTATCAGGATCTAAAATCAATCAGTTTTGCCTTTAAGTTGCATTTATACCAAAATTCAACCAAAGTATTACATGAACCTTTTTCCTATACAGGCAGACTTTGTGCTGTGGAAAAAGGCGTCCAGTGGTTACTTAAACATAGAAATACTGAATGGGGATGGGGACCCAGACAGGAAGCGGAAGCGATCATTGCGTTGCATTTGGCGAATGACACGTGGTTCAACAGAATGGATCCTGAGTCATATATCAGTGTAAAGCAAATGAACATCGACTTACTTGTTCAGCTCAGTTTGTTAGTTAATTCTCTCTCTCTCTCTCTCTCTCTCTCTCTCTCTCTCTCTCTCTGAGACCTTAAGGGTCATCGTAGTAGGAAATTTAAGTGAAAACCATTTGGCTGAAAAACGAGAAATAGGGGTACAATTATGAAATTACCTACATGTAAATTAAACTAAAGCAAGAATTGAGAATTTAAGAATTTTTAAATTATGTTAATATCTTATCATATTTTAAATTAATTTGTTACACAAGGTGAAAACTATTTTCCCCAACACGTGTATTTTTGCACAATTTCCATAAAGAAATGCAACAAATATTTGAAAAAAAAATATTTATAAAACTTCACACTTGTGTAGGTAATTTCATAATTATACCCATCTTTCACGCTTTTTAAGCAAATGGTTTTCACTTGAATTTTCCTACTTAGATGATCCTTAAAAACCGATGCCCCTCAGTGGCATGTGAAAGACCCCCCCCCCCCCCACATAGCCTTGCCACGTACTTTACCTACAGCGGATGGCATCACAATTTAAGTGAAATATTCTACTGTTGTGTAAACCGTCTCTCATTCTCTCTCTCTCTCTCTCTCTCTCTCTCTCTCTCTCTCTCTCTCTCTCCCTCTCTCTCTCTCTCTCTGCGTATTTTATATATATTACGACCTCTATTCGTCCAATCAGAATGGTTAGGAAGTTTTGTTTTTCAATAATTGTTCTAAAGGTTCTGAGAAAACTGTGTGATTATTTTATAATAAAGAGTTTAAAAACTCCATCTGAAACCAAACTTACCACGAAGTCGACATCAGTTACTATCAAATAAAAAATGTTTGATGGAATTACACAATAGGCCAGTTTTTTACAACACTAACGTTAGCCGGCCTTTTAGGAATACAATTCCTCATCAGTAATCAGGGGCGGATCCAGTAATTTTTGACATAGGGGTTGAGAATTATATCAATGTTAGGTGCGAGCGCCGAAGGCACGAGCTTCCAGAGACGAGGGGTCTTGGGCAGAGCCCCGATGGGTTGTTATATTAACATATTGGGATCACATCAGTCAATAACTCTCTCTCTCTCTCTCTCTCTCTCTCTCTCTCTCTCTTTAAATTTTTCAGGGGGGGGTTGCAACCCCCGCAACTCCCCCCCCCCTAAAATCCGCCATTGGTAGTGCTTGGACTAATTTGTGAAATCAAAATTGTTGAAAAGATACTCAAATGACTAAAAACATGAGGGAGTATACTTTGATGGAATTAAAATAACAGAACCAAGCATTCCAATATCAGCAGTATTGCTAAAATGTTTAAATTAATACAATTTAATGTCCTTTCTAGAAACCTGAACCCATATATAACAAATGACGGGGTGCATATTCTGTTTTATTTTTTATTTTTTCAGAGACAGTTCTTTGAACACCTCTCTTTGGTCCCATGGGAAACTTGCACATTACATTTTAAGCCTTTCAGCAACCTGTCAAGATCCGAGAAATTTTTAATGACAAGGTGCATATTTAGTTTTATTTTTGTATGTTTTTCAGAGACAGTTCTTTGAACACCTCTCTTTGATCCCATGGAAAACTTGCACATTACATTTTAAGCTTTTTAGCAACCTGTCAAAATCCAAGAACTTTTTAATGACTGGGTGCATATTCAGTTTTATTTTTGTATGTTTTTCAGAGACAGTTCTTTGAACACCTCTCTTTGATCCCATGGAAAACTTGCACATTACATTTTAAGCTTTTTAGCAACCTGTCAAAATCCAAGAACTTTTTAATGACGGGGTGCATATTCAGTTTTATTTTTGTATGTTTTTCAGAGACAGTTCTTTGAACACCTCTCTTTGGTCCCATGGGAAACTTGCACATTACATTTTAGGCCTTTTAGCAACCTGTCAAGATCCAAGAAATTTTTAATAACAAGGTGCATATTCAGTTTTATTTTTGTATGTTTTTCAGAGACAGTTCTTTGAACACCTCTCTTTGGTCCCATGGGAAACTTGCACATTACATTTTAGGCCTTTTAGCAACCTGTCAAAATCCAAGAAATTTTTATGGACATAATCTGATACAGAAGATGGAAGCACACGTGGATCGTTCAACTGATCATTTCCAAAGATATAAGTTTTCATTGTCTCTGGTGGTCCTAGCTATTTGTAACTCTAATGAAATAGTCAAGGACAAATATGTTAGTATGTTGATACAGGATTCTGGGAATTACAGTATCGGTAAGACATTGATGACCCCCATGTTTGATGTTTATACTAAAGTGTATCTCTACACAATAACATCTATAAATCTATATAAATATGTTAATACAAGATAACGGGGGTTATGGTATCGGCAAGTCATTGATGACGCCCGTGTTTGATGCTTATGATTGGGGAATTTCTTCTTTGTCAATAACTGGTGCATACCTATTTCGATTTTCATTTGACATTGTACTGCCTATGTACTCGCACTAATCATACAATTCATTCGAGAAAAACGAAATAATTATTTATTTTTATTTTTTTTATTTATTTTTTTTTATTTTATTTGATTATCTTGTGTCTATACAATTGAACTACATAAGACAATATTCGAATCTAGATTTCATGTATAGATCTAGACCTAAAATATGAAAAGCTCGTACCTCGATCAGAGAGGTAGATTACAGCTGCTGTCGTAAATATCCCAAGATACAGTACAGACCTGTCGAAAGTTTAACAATCAGCTTAAGAATTGGCACCGAACCGGCACTTCATTTCTGCCTTTTGTTAGCTCGACAGCTTCTTCTATCTATCTCTCTGCACTATTTCAGCTACTAGGTACCCCTTAGATTAGTCACTCGGCAGCCGAGCTTTGGTTTCTTTCATTAGCTCAGTGCTAAACTTTAGACAGGTATGTACTGTATTCCTTACAAAAGACCTAGATGAGGCGATTTGGCATCAGTTCGTTATCCTAACGTGTTTAACTTTCGATGGGTCTGTACTGTCTCCTTATACTCACCAACGTTATGTATCAATCTAAAACAAACATACTAATCCATGTCTATTAAATGTAGATACGGCAGCAATGATATTAATGGCTTTGTCTTGTGTCAACAACTCCGTTACCATGGCAACAAAACAGAAAATTGAAGACTACATTCTTAAAACACAGAATAGTTCAGACGGGAGTTTTGGAGATGGATATAAGACAGGTCTGTCTGTGCAGGTAAGTACATATTAGGAAGTGGTTAGATGAACATTTTTTTATATTTTTTTACAATCGTTTGATTTCATCAAACCGATTCGTAATAGATAAGTGCAATGCTTTGCTGGAACAAAATCGTGCATGAAATATATATTAAGGATATGTGACAAATACAGGGACCTCCAAATTTATTGGTTTGACCAGTATATGGTGTTACAGGGTCCTCCACATTTATTGGTTTGACCAGTATATGGTGTTAAGGGACCTCCACATTTATTGGTTTGACCAGTATATGGTGTTACAGTGACCTCCAAATGTATTGGTTTGACCAGTATATGGTGTTACAGCGACCTCCAAATTTATTGGTTTGACCAGTATATGGTGTTACAGGGACCTCCAAATGTATTGGTTTGACCAGTATATGGTGTTACAGGGACCTCCAAATTTATTGGTTTGACAAGTATATGATGTTAAGGAACCTCCAAATATATTGGTTTGACCAGTATATGGTGTTACAGTGACCTCCAAATGTATTGGTTTGACCAGTATATGGTGTTACAGGGACCTCCACATTTATTGGTTTGACCAGTATATGGTGTTACAGCGACCTCCAAATGTATTGGTTTGACCAGTATATGGTGTTACAGGGACCTCCATATTTATTGGTTTGATCAGTATATGGTGTTACAGGGACCTCCAAATGTATTGGTTTGACTAGTATATGGTGTTACAGCGACCTCCAAATGTATTGGTTTGACCAGTATATGGTGTTACAGGGACCTCCAAATTTATTAGTTTGACCAGTATATAGTGTTACAGGGACCTCCAAATGTATTGGTTTGACCAGTATATGGTGTTACAGCGACCTCCAAATTTATTAGTTTGACCAGTATATGGTGTTACAGGGACCTCCAAATGTATTGGTTTGACCAGTATATGGTGTTACAGGGACCTCCAAATGTATTGGTTTGACCAGTATATGGTGTTACAGGGACCTCCAAATGTATTAGTTTAACCAGTATATGGTGTTAAGGAACCTCCAAATGTATTGGTTTGACCAGTATATGGTGTTACAGGGTCCTCCACATTTATTGGTTTGACCAGTATATGGTGTTACAGGGTCCTCCACATTTATTGGTTTGACCAGTATATGGTGTTACAGGGACCTCCAAATTTATTGGTTTGACCAGTATATGGTGTTACAGGGTCCTCCACATTTATTAGTTTGACCAGTATATGGTGTTACAGGGACCTCCAAATTTACTGGTTTGACCAGTATATGGTGTTACAGGGACCTCCAAATGTATTGGTTTGACCAGTATATGGTGTTACAGGGACCTCCAAATGTATTGGTTTGACCAGTATATGGTGTTACAGGGACCTCCAAATGTATTGGTTTGACCAGTATATGGTGTTACAGGGACCTCCACATTTATTGGTTTGACCAGTATATGGTGTTACAGGGTCCTCCACATTTATTGGTTTAACCAGTATATGGTGTTACAGGGACCTCCAAATTTATTGGTTTGACAAGTATATGATGTTAAGGAACCTCCAAATATATTGGTTTGACCAGTATATGGTGTTACAGTGACCTCCAAATTTATTAGTTTGACCAGTATATGGTGTTAAAGAACCTCCAAATGTATTAGTTTGACCAGTATATGGTGTTACAGGGACCTCCAAATTTATTAGTTTGACCAGTATATGGTGTTACAGTGACCTCCACATGTATTGGTTTGACCAGTATATGGTGTTACAGGGACCTCCAAATGTATTGGTTTGACCAGTTAATGGTGTTACAGGGACCTCCAAATTTATTGGTTTGACCAGTATATGGTGTTAAGGAACCTCCAAATGTATTGGTTTGACCAGTATATGGTGTTACAGGGACCTCCAAATTTATTGGTTTGACCAGTATTATTAGTTACACAATCTGTTGGTGACCTAATATGGTTTATACAGGGTCAGTAAATTCCATATCTGGGCTCGGGCTTCGCCCTCGCCAACAGACTGTGTAACGATTATATCCTACCGATAACCCTGAAGACCCACGGTGGATACCTTTAAACAAACATACATTACACGGATACGGAGACCGGAGATAAGTTCAGAATGAGACACTGTTGTATGTTTTAGTAACCTATAGCTCCAAACAAATCCTTTATATATCATATTATGTCACTAAAACACTGTGTAACTATTATATCATACCGATCATATCAATAAATTATTTACAAAATCAATTTGAATGTATCCACACAGCGATATATGAATGGTGACTGAATTAGAAATACCATCGTTTGGCATTCTGTCTGACAAAATATTGAAAATAATAATGAATTTGACTTACTAGCAACTTCCGTCAAAGAAATCAATTGCACTTTTATCCTTGGACATCAAATATTTTGTTTCAATATCACAACAACGTTACTAGTGTCTCTATTTGCCGTAAATACTTGTGATAAATATGACGTGTTTACTACGAGGCGGGCGCCATTGACGTTGGTCAGGGGAAGTAACTCTCATACTGACTAGATATGGAACAGACCTGCCTGACATGGATTATATTAGGTCACCACGTGACCGATACTTTCGAATGAAATTCACAGAAACTAGTGAGAGTGGGATATATCGCGTTACAGGGACCTCCAAATGTATTGGTTTGAGCAGTGTATGGTGTTACAGGGACCTCCACATTTATTGGTTTGACCAGTGTATGGTGTTGTATAGCAAAAGTATCATGAGTATAGGATCTGGTATTTAAATGTTAGATTGATTGATTGATTGAATTTTACGTTAAAAATATTTCGCTTATATCGAGACGAAACCAGTTACAAGAGAAATGGCAGATTTTGTTTCCTTTGCAGTGCGCTCAGGGAGGGTTCGTTTATTTGCTACGCATGTCGTGACACAGAGCATCGGTTTCTAAAGTCTCTCCTGTAGGACCCCATATCTTTTATTTCTAAGTGTTTAGTGCTTAGCGAAAAAACAGTTACTACCACTTTTAAGACTTCGTCCGACCGGGCCAGGGTTTGAACCCATGATGTCCAACATATGGAGCGAACACTCTACCAATTTTTAAGTCTTCGTCCGACCCGGCCAGGGTTTGAACCCATGATTTCCAACATATGGAGCGAGCACTCTACCAACTGAGTTGAATGCCGACTTTATTAATACTAGGTTCTACTAACTGAGCTACCGTAGTGGTATGTTAACGTTGGAATCGCAATAGACACCGAGTATAATAACATTAATAATAAGTATTATTTGTGATTGTATCAAGTAGAAATTGGTTGAAATCTCAAATTGTCACAAAAGTATTTTTTGTCTTTAAAAAATATAAAAATGCATTCTCTATCTTTTTACAAAATTTTACTTTACATTTATGATGTAGCTATTTACGTATCACCCAATTGTAAATGCGCGCAAAACTACTTGAATATGCAAAAATTATCGGAAATTCTAACAATAAGTCAAGTACATTTTTTTCAGTCACATGCAGTATAAATGTAGTATTCATTTGCTTGTTGTATATAATATCTGTCTCCATGTTGAGCACTGTGTTGTTGATAAAGGCGCACAGGTACCTGTTTTCACGGCAATGGCGGTATAATGATGACGTCGTTCTTCCAACTGTTACGTCACAATACTGAAAATGTTGACGTGGAGATGTTGACCGATTTCTACTTGATACAATCACAATTTATTATATTTTAGGCACTTAGAGCCAGTGGACGGAAACATATTGAACAGAACATTGATAACGGGATAAATGCTCTAATCCAAATGGAAGGTAAAATTTATAATCAAGCACATACATCCCAGTCCTTGTTCAAAATAAAATCGCAAAAGTGAAACACAAACATACCAGGTCATATTCAATCCATGTCCAAACCATAATCCCAAAAGTCAAATACAAACATGTCGGCCCATGTTCAAATTATAATCCTAAAAGTCGACCACGAACATAACACAATCATATCGGTCAATGTTTAAATTACAATCCCAAAAGTAAAACACAATCTAACCGGTCCATGCTTAAATCACAATCTCGAAGTGAAACACAAACATACTGGTTCATGTTTAAATCACAATCTCGAAATAAAACACAAACATACCGGTTCATGTTCAAATCACAATCCAAAAAAGTGAAACACAAACATACCGGTTCATGTTCAAATCACAATCCAAAAAAAGTGAAACACAAACATACTGGTTCATGTTCAAACCACAATCCCAGAAGTAAAACACAAACATACCGGTTCATGTTCAAATCATTATCCCAAAAGTGAAACACAAACATACCGGTTCATGTTCAAATCACAGTCCCAAAAGTGAAACACAAACATACCGGTTCATGTTAAAATCACAGTCCCAAAAGTGAAACACAAACATACTGGTTCATGTTAAAATCACAATCCCAAAAGTGAAACACAAACATACTGGTTCATGTTCAAATCACAATCCCAGTAGCAAAACACAAACATACCGGTTCATGTTCAAATCACAGTCCCAAAAGTGAAACACAAACATACCGGTTCATGTTCAAATCACAATCCCAAAAGTGAAACACAAACATACCGGTTCATGTTAAAATCACAATCCCAAAAGTGAAACACAAACATACTGGTTCATGTTCAAATTACAATCCCAGTAGTAAAACACAAACATACCGGTTCATGTTCAAATCACAGTCTCAAAAGTGAAACACAAACATACCGGTTCATGTTAAAATCACAATCCCAATAGAAAAACACAAATGTACCTGCCCATGTTCAAATCACGATTCCAAAAAAAATCAAACGCAAACATACTGGTTCATGTTCAAATCACAATCCCAAAAGTGAAACACAAACATACCAGTTCATGTTCGAATCACAATCCCAAACGTGAAACACAAACATTCCGGTCCATGTTCAAATCAAAATCCCAAAAATCGAACACAAACATACCGGTTCATGTTCAAATCGCAATCTCATAAGTAAAACACAGATGTGCCTGCCCATGTTTAATTCACAATCCCAAAAGTGAAACACAAACATACCGGTTCATGTTCAAATCAAAATCCCAAAAATCGAACACAAACATACTGGTTCATCTTCAAATCACAATCCCAAAAGTGAAACACAAACATACCAGTTCATGTTCAAATCACAATCCCAAAAAGTGAAACACAAACATACCGGTTCATGTTCAAATCACAATCCCATAAGTAAAACACAAATGTACCTGCCCATGTTCAAATCACAATCCCAAAAGTGATACACAAACATACCGGCTCATGTTCAAATCACAATCCCATAAGTAAAACACAAATGTACCTGCCCATGTTCAAATCGCAATCTCATAAGTAAAACACAGATGTGCCTGCCCATGTTTAATTCACAATCCCAAAAGTGAAACACAAACATACCGGTTCATGTTCAAATCAAAATCCCAAAAATCGAACACAAACATACTGGTTCATCTTCAAATCACAATCCCAAAAGTGAAACACAAACATACCAGTTCATGTTCAAATCACAATCCCAAAAAGTGAAACACAAACATACCGGTTCATGTTCAAATCACAATCCCATAAGTAAAACACAAATGTACCTGCCCATGTTCAAATCACAATCCCATAAGTAAAACACAAACATACCGGTTCATGTTCAAATCACAATCCTAAAAGTGAAACACAAACATACCGGTTCATGTTCAAATCACAATCCCAAAAGTGAAACACAAACATACCGGTTCATGTTCAAATCACAAACCCAAAAGTGAAACACAAATATACCGGTTCATGTTCAAATCGCAATCTCATAAGTAAAACACAGATGTGCCTGCCCATGTTTAATTCACAATCCCAAAAGTGAAACACAAACATACCGGTTCATGTTCAAATCAAAATCCCGAAAATCGAACACAAACATACTGGTTCATCTTCAAATCACAATCCCAAAAGTGAAACACAAACATACCAGTTCATGTTCAAATCACAATCCCAAAAAGTGAAACACAAACATACCGGTTCATGTTCAAATCACAGTCCCATAAGTAAAACACAAATGTACCTGCCCATGTTCAAATCACAATCCCAAAAGTGAAACACAAACATACCAGTTCATGTTCAAATCACAATCCCAAAAAGTGAAACACAAACATACCGGTTCATGTTCAAATCACAATCCCATAAGTAAAACACAAATGTACCTGCCCATGTTCAAATCACAATCCCATAAGTAAAACACAAATGTACCTGCCCATGTTCAAATCACAATCCCATAAGTAAAACACAAACATACCGGTTCATGTTCAAATCACAATCCTAAAAGTGAAACACAAACATACCGGTTCATGTTCAAATCACAATCCCAAAAGTGAAACACAATATACCGGTTCATGTTCAAATCACAAACCCAAAAGTGAAACACAAATATACCGGTTCATGTTCAAATCACAATCCCAAAGTGAAACACAAATGTACTTGCCCATGTTCAAATCATAATCCCAAAAGTGAAACACAAACATACTGGTTCATGTTCAAATCACAATCCCATAAGAAAAACACAAATGTTCCTGCCCATATTCAAATCACAATCCCAAACGTGAAACACAAACATACCAGTTCATGTTCAAATCACAATCCCAAAAATCGAACACAAACATACCGGTTCATATTCAAATCACAATCCCATAAGTAAAACACAAAATGTACCTGCCCATGTTTAAATCACGATTCCAAAAGTGAAACACAAACATACCAGCTCATGTTCAAATCACAATCCCATAAGTAAAACACAAAATGTACCTGCCCATGTTCAAATCACAACCCCAAAAGTAAGTTAAAGTTAAATAAGTTAAATACGTTAACATCCATCATGGAAGTGAGACTGGGTGCTCCGAAGGTAAGCGCTTGCTGTCTAAAGATAATATTTACTCGTATAAAGGTAGAATTTACTTTTGTTAATATAAAACTAGAGATTGTAACTGGGATACCAGTTGCGTATGATTCCTCACCATTCACATAAACTATATATTATCTAAAAAATACATCGGATATGTTTATGTGCGTTTCGGGTGCGTTTCGTCCAAAAATGGGTATGTTCTTGTAGGATACGTTATGGCATGGGTACGTTTTGTCCTGCGCCCGTACAGATTGGATTTGTCCAATTAAATTGTTCATTTACAAGATTTCATGCTCGAATGGACTTTTTGACGGTCACTTATTGTATTAAGTCATAGGTGAAAGCATTGGCTTGGTATAATTAAAGTGTCATAACCAGCTCATGTCCATTCAGAATTAGTTTCCCGGGTATTTAATAACGCAATTTACACCCACCCACATTCCAAATAAAGAAAATGAACACGTCTTGCACATTGACACAAAAAACAGATTATTGGTACCAAATTTTATCTAAATCCATCAAGCCGTTTCCGAGATTTGCATCAGCATACTGTGATAGAAGGTCTTGAGAGAATAATAATAATAAGAAGAAGAAGAAGAAGAAAAAGCAGAAGAAGAAACAGAACGATACAATATGATCCCCCACCACCGAAGGTGGGGAATCATAATTATACATCATATGATTGCATTTTGTTCTGTTTGGCTATTGGTAATTAAATGATTGGATATTCTGCGAAACATAATTTGACTATCCGAATTAAATGTTTTTTATTTCTTAAATTCAATTTGAAGATGTTTTAAACAAAGAACGATGCGTTTAGTGTTTTTGTTTTTGTTATTTTGCGGGGTTTATTTTGGTGGGGTTGTATGAAAAATTGGTGACACAAAGCAATTTTTCCATGTAAAAATAAAAGTTTGCCTCATTATAGAACGGATATGAAAGTAAATGATGATCTATGAATGGAAGTTTGTATTGACAGCGCACTTCCATTGACATTCTATATTACATTTCAGGAAGCGGTAATGGGATTATGAACAGTGTTGGATCAGTTAATCAAATACTACCAGCCCTGGCCAGAAAGTCACTTATAGACATTGGCAAAATACCCTGTGTAGATCCGAGTGAGTATCTGTATTTTGTTTACGTCGCATTAGTAATTCTCAGCTATATTACCCTTTGTTGACCAATCGTGCGAAAACGACGATTTGACTATTTATTACTATTACAACCTCTGCAAGTTTCTGCATAGCTCAGCTCAATTCCGGAGAATATTCATTCTTCTTAATTATTATTCTATTCTTTGGAGGAAGTACTTCTTAGTATTTCGTAGCACCTACCATCATTTCACTGGTAGACGTTCACGTTACATGTATTAACTTTATTTTTAAATGTACGTTTTCGTTATTTGGAGATGCACAATTTTACTTTGATTTGATTTTATGAATCAAGTTATTAACCATTTATGACATTTGAAATTCAAATTAAATAAAAATTATTTTTATTTTCAAGGCACTGTTTCGCCTTCAACAGTTGAACCTTCAATAACGGTAAAGATAACAGTAGTGGATACTTTATTTAGTCACATCAATATGACATGGTCAATATTAGTACCAGAGAATATCACACTATATGACTCTTTACTACGCCTGCAGAATCAGAATATCGGGTTCAGGTAAATAACAGTATTCCTCATATTTACATATTATTATTTTATATTTTTTTTCTTCATTTCATTTTCAATATATATACATAACACAAAAAGA